>OX453040.1:15697227-15996925 GCA_949699805.1 Tromatobia lineatoria
ACCACATACAGAAGTTATGCGAAAGCGGTTCCAGTATGGCGTGTGGAGGCGGCGGCGGAGTTTTAGTCGGTAAGAATCCGACACTACCCGCAACACCTGGGTGTCTTTCGAAGATTTCTTCGCCGCGAAAAAAAAAAAAAAAAAAAAAAAAAAAAAAAAAAAAAAAGAGAGAGAGAGAGAGAGAGAGAGAGAGAGAGAGAAAGTATCCAAGGTACGTTCCTGAACGTAGCTCTACTGTACCATAAAAGTACCATAATTTTACAGCCCTGGATCCATAATTCCCTCATCAGGGTTCTGGCAACACTGCTGCGAACAAATTAGTCTTTTAACAACTTCGACCACGGATGGGTACATCCGACGTGAGGACTCGTCTTTAAGTTATAATTAACTTAAATAATTATTTTTTTTTTTTTCTTTTATTTAAGGTCGCATCAACAACTCTGGTGATTAGCGACCGTCGTCTATTTACATTATATACATATCCTTATATATTGATTAAATGCGTTTGTAAATGTTTATAGCTTTGGTAAATTCGAGGTTTTTTTGGCGTTTGCTTCACTTGATAGGCACTCTTTTAGAGAACGTGGGAGGCACAAACTAGTACGTTGAGAACTGAACTTTGGACACTCGATAATTAAATGCTGGATTGTAAGTTGTGTATTGCACTTATCACATTGTTTGGCAGGTGTTCGTTCACAGAGATATACGTGAGTGAGGTCTGTGTGTCCTATTCTCAGGCGAGTCACTACACTTTGGTCGTTTCTGCTTTCGAAGTCCGGAAGTGGGTCCCATACGGATTCTCGTACTTCGTGGAGTTTTGTAGATCGGCTATAGGTCCATATGTCATTTCACTTTCGAAGGACAATTTTTCGTATTCCTTTTTTCAACTCATGCATTGAAATCGGAATCTCCTCGACGCAATTTAGGGCTTCTGTAGCAGCGGCTTTTGCCGCGGTGTCGGCGACTTCGTTCCCTTGGATACCCTTATGGGACGGGATCCATACTAGATCGACCACTTTTCCGCTAGTCTTTAGTTGGTGGAGTTTCTCTTGGATGTCCTGAATTAGAGGGTGCGATTTTATATCGTTTTCTATTGCTTTCAGAGTAGACATCGAGTCGCTGAAAATTACTGTGGATGGTATACCACAATCTACTATGAGAGCGAGGGCCTGAAGTATCGCGTATGCTTCACAGGAGAAGATCGAGAAGAACTGAGGTAGTTTGAAACCTAGAGCAAAGTCGTCGAATACAATTGCACATCCCCGATTTTCGTTCAGGATAGATCCATCGGTGAAACATTTCTTGTGGTTTTTGAATTTGGTTTCAACTTATTCGTCTAATAGTTTGCGCATTTGGTTTTCGGATATGGAGGTTTCCTTTCTCATTTCGAGATGCATGTCGACGTTGATGGTTGGTCGCAAGGTATTCCACGGTGGTAGCGGTTGAATTCTTCTGGGGGATACCTTAGGCATACGGAAATCAAGCTCTAACGTTGACTGTTTGCGTCTTAAGGATAGTGGGCGAGGTAGGCTGGGACGATTTTCGAAGAGTTTTTCTAATACCTTCATTGTTGGCTCGAGGGGTCTCGATAGTTCCATTCCCATTCTTCTCAAGAATATTGGGGGTTCGTAGGACTCAGCCAGTACACTAGAATTTGGGCTAGATCTGAATGCTCCAATCGACAGTCGGGCCGCTGTGGTCTGAATAGAGTTCAGTTGGTTTATGACGTGCTCAGGGGCAGATCCGTATATCACTGAACCGTAATCTAATTTTGCTCTGATAATTGCTCTGTACGTTGTCAGTAATGTGTTCCGATCGGCTCCCCAAGATTTGGACGAAAGGGTTTTAATCAGGTCCAGTCTCCTCCTACAGGCCGCTTTTAGGATCTTGACGTGAGGGGCCCATGATAGCGTTGAGTTTAAGGTCAGTCCTAAAATTTTTAACGTGTGCGATCGTTGGAGATTTGCATTGTCCAGCAGAAGAGTCATCCGAGATATATTATTTGATGACCGTCCGCGGGTAAAAACCATAAATTCAGTTTTAGTTTTGGAGAACTTAAAACCTGATTTGTTCGACCAGGCAACGAGATTGTTGAGAGTGTTTTGAACTATCTCTTGAGAAGTTTCGATGTTTTTCCCTGAGCATAACAGAGTGAGGTCGTCTGCAAAAAGTAGGCCTTTTACCGGGGTTTCTATCGCACCCATGATATCATTGATGGCTAATAGAAATAATGTGACACTAATCACCGATCCTTGGGGAAGGCCGTTCTGCAACGGGATTTTTTTTATATGCAATTTTGAACTCGCACCTCGATAATTCTGTGGTCCAGAAATTTTTTTATGAATGACACTATATGACCTCGAAGATGATTTTGCTTTAATATTTCCACTACACGCTGTTTCCACACCATCTCGTAAGCTTTCTCTATGTCCATTGAGACTGCTACTACATGGAGATCAGATGCGAATGCCTTGTATATATAGTTTTCCATTTGCACAAGATGATCCATCGTTGATCGAAACTGTCTGAATCCATTTTGGGAGGGGGACAGCGTGTTGTTATTTTCGATATACCATTTCAAACGGCGATTGATCATTTTTTCCAGCAGCTTGCAGAGGTTGCATGTCAGCGATATTGGCCTATAATTCCCTGGGCGGGTACGGTCCTTTCCAGGTTTCGCAACTGGGATAATAGTGGCGAGTCTCCATGGATGTGGGAAAGTATCCGTTGTCCATATTCTATTGTACATTTCGAGAAGAAGCTTTAGGCCCTTTGTTGGTAGCTTTTTTACGAGGATGATGGGGATCACGTCCAGGCCGGGACTGGAGTTTTTGCAGAGCGACAGAGCGGTTTCTAGTTCTGCTTTGGTAAACGGACTATTTATTGGGTCGTTGTCGTATCGGTTTTCGCATTTGTCGCTTCGATTTGGTGCTGCTGTTTCATTTTTGTTTTTGATCTTGTATTTCGAGAAAACAGCGCTGTAATTGTTGTCACTAGAGTTTGAGGCGAAGGAGTCAGCTAATAGATCAGCCATTTCGTAGGGGTCTGTGATAGAATTTCCTAAGTCGTCGGTGAGTACACTAGTGAAGTTGTTTCGGTTTTCGCCTTCAATCCGTTTCAGGGCATTCCAAATTTCTCCTGATGGCGTATTGCTCTTTAATGACCTAATGAAGGTCCTCCAAGTTTCTTTCTTGCTATTTTTGATGATTCTTCTGGACTTCGCTCTTAGTTTTTTGAATTCAGTTTTATTTTCGTAGGTTTGGTGTCGTTTATATACGTTATATGCATGTTTATAGGCCTTTATTGCTTCTTCGCACTCGTCATTCCACCAAGGAACGGCTTTTTCGGAGTTGTTTCTTTTCCTTTTCGGAATGGCTGCATCAGCTGCACTCCTTATTTGAGTCTCAAAGTATCTTAGTAATTCTTCAGAGCTTAGTTTTTGTTGAGGGTCAAGAGACGAAAAATCTTGGAGATTGGAGTTCACATGTTCAGAGAAGAGGTTCCAGTCTGCTTCGTTGAAGATCCAAGAACTATTTGGATTTCGTACATTCGAGTCCGAGAGGTTGCTATTTAGATTCATATGTATCGGAAAATGGTCGCATTTATGTAAGTCTTCATTTATTGTCCACTCGATCGAGCAGCTGATGTTGGCTGAGCATAAACTGAGATCAATCGAACTCAGTGAGCCTGAGGAGCAATTGAAGTGCGTGGGTTCCTTTTCATTCAGCACTACTATTTCGGTGTTTTCTAGCCATTTCCCTATCGTCCTTCCACGTTTGTCGGTTCTTGTAGATCCCCATAGAGTGTTGTGGCTGTTAAAGTCACCAACAATTACGAACGGTTTTGGTAATTGCCGGGTCAGGGACTCGATGTCTGCCAGCTCGAGAGTTGTACTGTTCGGGAGGTATACATTACATATTGTTGTTTTTGAATGAATTGATATCGAAACGGCTACGGCTTCGAGATTGGAATTGATTTGGATTTCCTCGCAAGGGATGTTTTCCTTGACGTAAATAGCGACACCGCCACTGGCATGGTCAGTGTTTGTTCGGTTTTTAAAGAATTTATCATATCCTCTAATCGAGGCACAATGGTGGTTCTTGAAGTTTATCTCTTGGAGACAGAAAACTGCCGGAGAAAATTTATTCTGAATCAATTGGATAAATTCCCGTCTAGTGTAAAATCCATTTACGTTCCACTGTACGAGGTGCATAGTTATTGCTCCAGACTCATTGTACTGTAGTCAGATTGGCCTTTGTCTGTTGCTGAGTATACTGCTTGGAATGTGCCGTCAATTGGGGTGTTAGATTCAATTTTCTTTATTGTTTTGCTGAACCTGACCTTGCTTCCGCGATCGAGGAGAAACAGGTATAGAGTTCTAAACATCTTACTCAGTTTCGATTTTTGGACCTTGAATTCCGTTGATAATTCGTTAATGTCTTGTTTCTGCTGTATTTTTTCCCAGAGGTTGTTAAATTGCATAAACTTTAGGGGGTAGTTATCTGGATTGCTCTCCATCTCCTTTTTAATAGACACGAAGGAGTCTTGAACGGTGTGGGTAGTTTCTGTTACCTTTTGGAATTTGTTACGGTTCCTTCGGCGTATTGGTGTGATGAATTCGTCCGAATTCTGTGGGAGCACTGGAAAGTTTATGTTGTCTAGTTGGGTTACTGTCGTATCGTCGGGTGGGGATGAAGGGAGATCAGGATATAGAGTGTTGTCTCTTTGATTCGTTATCGCTTTTTCTGATGAAGACTTTGAGAGTCGTCTTTTTTCCCGTGACTGAGTTGTGGAAGAGCCTTGTTTATTATCTTCTTGCAGTGGTTCGGTGGTTTGTCTTTCCTGCGATTGGGGCTCATTGTTTCTATCCTCTCGCGAGTTCGTTGTGGGACAATGTTTTGCGAGGTGCCCTTCTTGTTTACAAATAAAGCATCCCGGAGAGTCAGTAGCTATGTATATTGTGTACCGAGTTTCGTCAAACGTGACTAGTAGCGATTCCGGTAGTTTTTGTACATCGCCGGGACTCACATAGACCTGTCGTCTGAAGCTAAGCAGATGGGAGAACTGTGGTTCTCTCATGCCTGCCCGAAGGAACGTAAATTGCGAAGTTGGATGAACGTTTTTTGCTTTTAGCAAATTTTCGATCACAGTATGTGGAATAATCGGAGGCACATTAGAGAGAATGATCCTCTGGTTTTTAGTAATCAGGGGGCGGATCTGGAGTTGTCTGCCTTGTACGATGATAGACTTGTCGTTTCCGGTGAGATCATCAGCAATTTCTTTAGAGGCCAAGTAAACACAAACTCGATTATTCGAGATCTTTGAAATAAATTTAATTCGATCCGCGGGGTTTTTTTCAGCGATAGCTAACGCGTATTCGCTCAATTGGCTGCCCGGAATAGCGTCTATTATTATTGCTTGTTCTTTTGTTGGGAAATACTCTGTACTAGCGGCGTTTGCATAGCTACTGGTTGATTGGGATGCCATTTTGGAGAACTGAATCTATGGGAATTGTCTGTACTCAGAGAAATTTCCTTTGGTGGATAGGTTGTACCTTTAGCTTTCGCTAGAATGGTTAGTGGGTTTTTAACTGTTATCGTAAGAGGCTTGGATAGTCACTCGCGTTAGGCACAGAGGCAAGAAAGGTAAACACCTCGCGACCGCACCGAAAACACGTCCGCACCGTTCTAGCATCGAACGAGAACTGACTTAAATAATTGTTAACAAGCATAAACCATCAAAATTGTTCATTTAGGACAAATAAATACTTTTTTTGTTTGTCACGTGAGTTCCAATTCTCAATTGACAACGATCCCCAAAATAATCAAATAAATGTTCTAACCCGGTTGCGATACATAAGTACGCAACGGGCGGCATAACAACGATCGCTTATGAATATGACTAGGTTAAGTTCTTCGAGCCCTAAATCGGCCGACGACACCGTCGTCTGGCGAGCGAGCAGACAAGACAGAAGAAAAAACGTAAACACTGGCGACTGCGAGGCTAGCGTTAACGGTTAGCTGATGGCACCGCACCCGGGAAAGGAATTTTTCGAAGTCGAGCAATTATAATTGCGAAATACTTTTTCTTCAAAAATTCAAACTTTTTCAAAATAAATAAATTATCAATTCTTAAATAATTTGACTGAAGCCGATGTTAATTTGTCAGGCCCTACGTTGGGCGGCATTTTGCGATTGCAATTTTCTCGGGAAGAGGAAAAAAATGAAAACGACTACCCGTCTCGCAGTCACAAACTCCTTTTTATAAATTCCCCCTTCTAAATTTATTTAGTGCGCCAGCCGCCGAAGTGACAATGGAAGGGAGAAGATGTTGAGTTCAATAAAAATTGTCCAAAAAGGCGGTCCGTAATTTACTCAGTCAATTAAATATTAATTTCACAAAAATAACACAACAAAATAAATAAATTAGTCGAAACTTCAAAGTAAGTGACAACAAAATTAGTTCGGTTTATTATTTCCTGATGGTACCGAACAATAGAAAAAACAAAAAAAAAAATTCTTACAAAAGAAATATTTCTCCCTACTAAAGTCCACGACGGCTACGATTGTCACCGCCGATATTTTCTACCACGCAATAACTGCAACGGTACCGAGGTCCGAAGCGCTCGAATTTTTCTAATTTCCTTGCTATCTTCAAAATATCTCGAAAAGATACTCGCAATCGGTCGAAACGGTTAAAATACAGTACCTAGGTCAACGCACAGCCCCGCAGCACCCTCCAGAATTTTTACTGGACAAAACCGGACCAATACAACACAAATCCACGCACAGCCCAACCACAAACAAATGTATTTCATTCTCGTCAATGGTTCGATGATGTACCACAGCCTTAGCTGGACACGAGTTACCCGCACGATGATGACAAAACTGAAAAAAATATTACACGCAAAAATTCAAGCCGCGACGCGATGCACTTTACCGTGAGAAGTTGGGGAACTGAGCGCGATTTCCTCCTTCAATTGCGGAACACAATATGATACTTCTTTCACTAATTATTATCTCTGTCAGGTCCCCGAAATTCTCGCACTAGATGCTCACGCAACACCCAATATTACGATCTTTCGTACCGCTACTCGAGTTAATTCTTTTTGAAATTTATTCTCGGCAACAACACAATAGGCAAGGTGCCGCACCGTAGCTGATCACGCAATACACTCGATTAATGCAGTCCGAATAGTCGCCAATGGCACGTTGATCAACGCACTGAATCTAACAATCTAATTATTAAATGGAAGCGAATCTGTCGCGCTTATGCCCGCCGTACCCACAAATTCCTAACAGATCGCCCGCCGCCACAACTTTGCGGTCGCTTAGAAAACGTGTGAAAATTATAAAAGTAGCGCGATAGATATTATTAACAAGTCCGAAAATACGATGAAAGGAGAGCTTACCTATACGAAGTCGCCGTTCTTTGTGACGGGTTCACCGATCGTCTCTTGACATCCCACAGAAGTAACACGTTGGTAGCACTCCTCTTACGCACCCGTACTGTTCGACGTCGTACCAAAGACAAAATTTTATTCGGAGATTCGCACGCTCACGACCTTTCTGCCCCGCTTCGCTAATATGTTCGGCCCTTGTCGACTATTCCCGATCTACGGCAACAAATTAGGGCCTATGACACGCGTCAACGACTTCGCGCATTTCTTGATGTTCGAATTGCTCGTCGCTATTATTTTCGCTCGCATCGATAATAATGTGACAAAATTTTTCAACAGGTAAAATATAAGGTACCTGACTTTAAAAAAAATGATAACATTTCGGGGATATAATCAGCCCGTCAGCGAATAAAGGGGAGTAATTTCAATAATAAAAAATGATCATTTCGAGTATTTCGAGGCGTGGAAAATCCAATGCTTGTTCTCTTGGCTGCTGTTGAACAGTGGGGTTACCCTGTGGGAGTACCCTGTCAAAATGATTTCTTGCGCGACGATTATTCGTAGCTCCGCTCTCCTCTCTTGTTCCCTCGGTGTCAAATTTAAAAGAAATATTCAAAACAATTCCTAGAGATTAGTACAATATTCATTTTCTATACAATTTAGCCTGGTGGGATGGCTGAGTAGCGGTCGAAGAGCACGGTGCGCACGGGAGAGTGCTCGGTCCCTCAGAAAATCTGACTTTGTGGGACGCTCTAAAAAATACGCGTCACACCACATATCCGTAAAATCCGGATATCCGTGAGCCCCGTGAGATCCGGGTAACCAGATATCCGCGAGATCCGGATATCCGGCTCCGAAGCATCATTTGCGATCCGGGTACCCGGATAACCTGGATCCAAGTCAGAGCCCTAAATTGTAGTTTTGACTTATTACTCATCACAATCAGCACACTTCTTCTTACATTGTAGATTTCGAGATCTGCTCCTCAGCAAACGTATCTACAGATGACTCTGTTTCCGACGCGCAACCAGTCGAGAAAATTGTAGCACTTGTAGCTTCGACTAGTGGCGTTCAGATTGCTTCATCAATTTACGAATTGATAAAGCAATTTGAAGGGACAAAAAATAAATGGATTCCAAATGTTTAATTTTCCTATACAGGAAGATCGATAACAACGGAATCTCCGGCATCGTGCGACTCAGACCCGAGTTACGATTTGCCAAACTTCCATCAAAAAATAAAAACATTAAAGGCGGTCATCGTCGAAGCATCATAACATCTATTCAATATTTGGACATGTTGAAATTGTGCGTCGCATATTCCACATACTCGCGCCGTAGAAACACCGTGGTCGTCTTTCTGATGCCTCTCAAACAGTTTTTTGTGCCAAAGATTCTGGCGCATGTATCGTATCTGCGCATGCGTGTTTTGACCATTTTAACTTTCACAGTCATGTCCACATCCATATTCGTTGCCGCATGTTGTGACTGACAAGTTTCACGAGGGCAAATGTGATGGCCTGCCCGGATGAATGTTCAGTTTTTCGAACAAATTGTGTAAAAGTTCGAATGAATGTTAATTGTAGTTTTATTGTATATACAGGGAGGACACGGTGAAACTGGACAGTCCAATGCGGCTGCGCGAGAATTTAGGAAGCCTGATTGGCTACTGCCTACGGCCGCCAGTGCGTCTCATCCGAGCGGCGACTGTGCCCCCACGCGCCATCAGAATGGGCCAGTAAGGGTAGTGGTAGGGGCAAGGGACGCTACCCGAGCTGGTAGGGCAGACACCAAATGCCAAGATTTATTTAGAGCAAATCAAATATCTTGCAGAAAATTAACTGAATAATAGGAAACTGGATAACTAGGGATGCATTTAAAATAATATTAAATCTCATATTAGCGAGATGGTTCATGTACAGTATGGTAGCGCATGATTGTTCCATCAAGAAAAAAACAAAGTGGAATTCGAATTGTTTTCTAGCAACATGATCTAACAAATGATCAATAAAAAAATAATCATGTTTCAGGTCGTGAATAGCTTATACACTTTGCCAATCATCGTAAACAACAATTTCGGCAACACTTATTACGAATTTTTAAAGACCGCCGCTACAAAATTTAGAAGAAACATGTCGATAAGTTCTTTTTGTTACTTTTCAAATATCGTAGCCATCTCTTATTCAAAAGTACTTAAAGAAGTAAAGTACAAGTAGCGTCACAAGATACTTCAATTTTGATAGCTTTTAGATAAAATCACAGCTAGCTGTAGAAAAAACAAACATTTTGCTTTTTTGAGAGCCTAATCGTACTTGCAAAATATTGGAAACTGCATATCGTTTAACTTTGCGTTTTCAATGTACTTAACCAGTTGCTGCATAAGCCAGTAAATTTTCATAAAGGAGAATAGAAATATAAGGCTGCTACGAGATCTTAAAAAGTAGATCTATTTAAATATTCAACAATGCACTCGTCCTCGTGAAACGTCTAGCGCTACGCTTTATAAGAATGTGTCCACTACTCAAAATACGAAGGATTTAAAAGCTCGATCTCGTCATATTATTATAAGCCATATTATGATTTTACCCGCTTTTTGGGTTGATCGGTAAACGGACTTACCAAATTGACTGTGTTTAATCGTTAGGAAATCTAATTAAACAAACGAATTTTTAAAAAACCAGTTGGACTTGAGATATTGAGAAACTTTATGACCGCCGTTGTCCTTGCAATGCATTGCAACTAGGAGTCTGCAGAACAGAACACAAATTTTCAAAATATTAGGAGCTCGTCGGTATCTCGCGGAATTACGATTTTTTTACATAACAGTATCTCAGGTTATGATAAATCGTACTTGTAAAGTGAATATTGCTAATTTTCGGCAATAATTGAAGTCACGGTTGTAGTTTATAGTACATAGTAGTATAATCTACAACTGCGGCTTGAATTATCGCTGAAAAAGAACAATATTTACTTTCGGAGCGCAATTTACTTGGATCTGAGTTACTGCTGCGAGTTTTTATGTATGTACGTTTCGATTACTTCTAATCAATACTATATTGTATAATGTTAAATATGCATATCATTAATGAATAAAATAAATCTATAGAATGAATAAAAATATCATTCGGTCTGTTTTACCAAAATATTCAATTTAATGGTAACCGGTTAATAAATGAGCGATGAATCAAAGTGAATTCAGTATTTATTTTTTAAATGAATGCTCAGGTTCGCACGCGTTATTCAGTAAGTGGGCATGGAGCTTCATTCTTTATCCATTCTGAAATGATTATTGAATGGCGGTGGATTCATTAATTTAAAAAAGAACTGAATCGCGTTGGATTTGTAATTAACTTGTGAAGTACATACTCAATCGAATGAATTTATTATTCATTTTCAAATGTATACCGAATTGAATGGATTCATTGTTTGTTTTTGGAATAAACACTGAATCGATTTGTATAAATTACTGAAAAAAGAATACGATTAGACTTATTGTATTTGGAATTATTTTAGTATCCGAATAGCGAGACTACTCAAATGTGTCCATCCCTCGTACTTGACTTGATGACGTGTTTTAAATTAACAAATCGCAGTCAACTAAGCTTTGCGATACTTCCAGGTAATGGAATCAGGCTTTTTAAGAATCTAAGCGGGATTTCATACTTTCATCCGTTGTAACAGCAAACAGCTAGCTGATTCTGCGACTAGTTAAATCAAGCTTGTGTGTTTTAATGTTGTTAATGACATCCAGCTGACGGGCTATACTATTCACTAAGTGAAATTTGCTAAGTAGGATGTGTTAGTCACGTAGTAGTTCAATAAATTTAATAACTTGGCATCGAGTTGCTACCACGACTCTCAATGATTATTATAAAATGTATTTTATGCCATACCCGTGCGCGAATAATAATTTTAACGATGTACCTCAAATTTATTACGCTATTTTTAAATATGTCATAATAATACATATGACATATTAATCGTTTAGAGTTATTGTGACCATATATTTTAGTACCAGAAGTGCCATTAGTAGAAAAAGTGGTTTGAAGCATAGCCACTAGCGTGTCTATTTCTTAGGATAAACGGTGAATAACAACATGGCTTCAATTATTGCTACAAATTACGATTGCGCACTTTAAGAGCACAATTCACCATATCCTAAGTTACTGCTACGAGTTTAATGTACATAATATTGACGAATAAAAAATAAATATTTAAGTTAGACTCAGATATTTTTTTCGTCTGTTTTAGCTAAATATTCAATTTAATGGTATCCAATTACTGAATAAATACTAAATCGAAGCTGTCACTCATTTTGTTATGAATATTAAGTTGAAACAATTTATTCGCTTCTGAAACGGATACGGAATCAACTCAGATTTATCTGTTAATTTTTGGTATGAATATTGAATCCATTAGATTCTGTACCGATTTCAAAAGTGAATAAAAATCCTTCTCGTACCATTATTCACTTAAGAAATGAATAATAAATCTAGCTTGGTTCAGAATTCATTGTTTCATGAAAAATAAATAAAATGTTTTCTGTTATTTATGACTGAAAAAAAAATTCCAATACCAATACATAAGCTTTAATTATGAAGAAATCGTAGCATACGGCGCTTACGAAAACAGCTGCCTGACTGTTACTTTGGACCGATAACGCAGTCTTCAACATTCCGGATAGATCAGTGAGCCTCCTTACACTCTACAAAACAGTGTAAAAATAAAAATTTTGACATAACGAGACACAATCTTTTTTTGTGTCGTGAGCGACCATGTATAGAAAGTGTGTAATCACGAAATGCTGCAAAGCATATCTAAGACAGCTGAGCCTAAAAGACTGATCGCTAGATCTGAAGTTAACGAACCCGAAACCCAAGCCAAATGTCACTAATGCGAATCTTTAGAAATATCTACTGTGGCTGATAATTTTTAAAAAAATGTATAAACCTGCCATAATGGACTGGTTTATTTATTCTTGAATTCTCTAACCCTGTGCGTCACAACCCATCTACAAGTCACTAATAGCTTGAAGGGTAAAATGTATGGTCTCATTTTTTTTAAATCGATATTTCGATGCGAAAAATTGATTTTTGCGATTGTTCAAATGTTTGATCATAGTTTTAAAGAACATGTGAATTACTGTTGTTGAGTAATACCTTTTCCTAAAATTATACGATGCATATTTACCGAAGGAAATAATGGATATTTACAACCCAGCTCTTAAATGATACTCACAGTGCACGACGATTTTGTAAAAGCGTGTAAGCTGTTACAAACAAAAAGATAGATTTTCTGCAGGTCCTAGCGAAATATTTTTTCGTAAGCTAATGCAGACGAAAATCAATACACTGTTTGGAATGTTTTTTTATTAGAATAGAGAACTTCAGGAAAAATTGTAAATTTTATAAAACAGTAAATTTGGTTGAAAGATATGGATTTCAGTTTTAGAATATCGTACGCTCTAGATAATTTGTAATATTTGGTAAACATTTTGAATGTTAGAAAAGAGTCTAAATTTTGTTGAAAATTGAGGCAGCTGGTGGTGCAGAAGATTTATTTTTGTCTGTCAGGCTTTTGCTGAAACGGACAACAGTTCTCAATTGTTTCTTAAATAATTTAAGTGTTTTGATCTCATTTCTTTATAAAAATTTCGATGTTTCATTATAAAAGACCTTTCTATTGGTGCTTGTTAAAACTATTTAAAATAATTTTATAGAAACTGCAAATTATTGTTGCAAAATAATATCTTCTAAGCGAATACTATGCATGTTTACTCAAATAAGGATTTACAAGACAGCTGCAAACTAGTACGCACAGTGTACTACAATTTGCAAAAACGAGTTAGCTATTATAAAGAAAAAGATTAATGTACAGAAGAACATATTGAATTTTCTTTTCGTATGCCAATCAACTAACTGCAATTCGTATTTGATATGGAGAGTTTGTGGCGGTCTACTAAAGCATGTGAGTTATGAAAAAAGCTAACAATATTTTGAGGAAATAAAATAAAATAAATTTTTCTTTGTGTTGGAATTTTCCATTTATCATATTACGCACAAGGAATGTGTCGTACAAATCATAAGGAATTGAGGATTGGGTCAGCTGTGCTCGGCGCGCTAGTTCGTAGCCGTCTGGTACGTCCATACGCTACGTTCATACATCCCCTCCGTTCTCTCTTGCTGGCCCGACTACTCGGTCTGCACGCATAGAATGAGAACCGTCGATTTAACGCGCAAGCGCATTTGCGCTGTCTAGTTTCACCGTGTCCTCCCTGTATATATTGTAGTGTAATTTCCTAAAAAAAACCCCAATACACGACAAAGCTAAAGTCCCCAAGAGTTCTTCCCTTTATTTTATATGGGCGCCAGGCGCTTTCGCGCCGGGAAAAACTCTGCGATCTATTCGGGACCAAGCTGCTTTTGCCGGACTAGCCGCAGCCGTCAAGAATTGTAGAGTGGCGGGGTTCAAGGCTAGGTTCTCGTGTGGAAATCAAAGAAAATAAATTACAAACTCTAAATTACGGGAATCACAAAATAGCTATTTATTCGCAATTAACAACAGTGAAACGATTTGAAACTTCCCGTAAATATTTCAATTCATTATTCGGATAGCCCAAAGGTTCGATCGGCTGACACACACACATACACATCCATCACTCATACGAGAGGAAGTTCGGGAATAGATTAAGTCGAGCAATAACAATTGAATTTTCCTGAAAATATCCCATAAATAGATCGCGCACCTCCACACCTCTCGTTTCCAGGCGACGCGGTCTAATCTTCTCTCTCTCTCACTTTCACCCGTCCGCGGCACACGGGAATGATTCTACACTTCGAACAAAATAGATCTCTTCTATCATTCCCGCACGCAACACTTTTACACTATGACTAATGGCAAATTTTCCAAAGATCACTCCCGACGATCCCTTTGACTCTACGTTAATCCCCGTTCCTAATATTTCCCGCAGACTCGATCGTGTCGACAACGGCCCGCCGTAAAGTCACACGGGACTCCCGAAAATCAAAATACCCAAACGAGAGCTCGCGGACTCAACCACGCGCGGGATACCGTCGCCGAATACACGCTATACAATTTAAAAAAAGAAAAGAAAAGAAAGATAGTGCCAAGAAACAGGGCTTACCTTCACAATACCCAAGTCTCGAGGAAGTCTTGTTCTTGGACTTTCTTCAATTCGGGAGTGTTTTCGCGGTGTTCTATCACGTTACTCCTCGCAACACCACGTATCCTCGGAAAATGCCACGAGATGTGTCGCTCACGGGAATACGAAGCGTTTCATCCCTACCCTAATTGTTTCGCTGGCGATCGGTCAGGCAGCCAACTCTAATTTTTCGCAAACTATACAATTATTCTAAGTAGTTGGTGTTTGTAGCGCGCGAGGTCCAAATCGGGACTTCGTAACACAGTGCGCGAGACGATGACACAGGCGATGTTGTTCTACGATAATGCAGATGGAGAGTAGCATTTCCTTATGCCATTTGAGATGCTCGTAACTTCCGTCATTGTAATTCCCGAAGGAAAAGAGGAAGTAAGTGCGGTTTTGCAGCTCGTTGCTTATTCTGGTTTCCGAGATATCCTCCGAGTGGTGGGGAAAAATACCAAAGTGTATTCGGGCGAGCCCTCATCTCTCGGCGTACATAAATGAAAATAAATAAGACACGCGGGAATTAGAAATAAAATTATCAATATCGAGAGGCCCTATGGATCTGTCGGAAGTCGCTGTATTGCGAGGAGCTGTACTCGTGATTTTCTGAGCTTCTCACGTCTCATAAAATTTTAACTCGTTACAATATATATGTATGAAGTACAAAAAAATCACAAATAAATGCCGCTTCCGGTAGATTTGGCTGCGCGATTTGCAAAAAAACGCCTTATTACGGCATCGGGTAAAACAGGTAATGAATTACCGTATCATTTCGACTTTGGCTGAATGTTTTTATTAATTGATGTTATGATGCTTCGACGTCATAGCCCGTAATATTTTTATTATTTAGATAGAAGTTTGGCAAATCATAACTCGGGGTCTGAGTTGACCGATGCCGAAGATTCCGTTGTTATAGATTTTCCTATATGGGAGAATCAAACATTTAAAATCGTTGTATTTCTATCCGTTCCGATTGCTTTATTAATTCGTAAATTGGTGAAACAATCTGAACGGACGATATTTATACAATTTTTAATCGTGAAAAATACAAAGATTTCATATGTGGAAGTGCAAACATTTCAGATATTTTCTTGCGTCGAAATTTCGTCAAAGTTCGACGATTAAGAGGCCGTGGTACACCGCCAGAAATTTCGACGCGCAATGCTAAACCCTTATAGATCTGTCTCTCTCTCACACAGCTCTGTTTCTCTCGCACTATTTTTTTTTAATTCTTAAAAACAACCGGCTATGTCTAATGAGGACCCAGAAGCTTAGCCTAATTCTACGATACTCCTGCGTATCGTCTAGAAATCCGGACCCTATCTGTCGTATCGTTTGGGAGAAAACAGCTTCCAAAATTTCTGCGGGGGGGAAGGTTGTATCACTGCCTCTTAAGCTAAATGGTTTTTAGCTAGCCTTCACCACTGAAGACACGTTCAATGTTGTTCGGTATTGAATTGTGACGAAAGTGGTAGAGCGGTTTGGATTCTATAGAATTTTGAATATTTCAAATCACTGACATTATCGCTTTCTAGTAACTTTTGTAAAACTTGAGACAGCGAGTTCAATTCTCGTATGGAAATGGAACAATATTCAGCCATTATATATGTGTAATTTAGTGTGGAATGGTGCAAGACATTTTATTCTATAAAAAGTTAAAACACCTTACACCTCATCACCTGGATAATAAGACTTTATTCCTGAAGTCAATTTATTCGTTAAGATTTACAAAAAGTAGTAAAATCCCCCAAAAAAAAATCCTCTCGGGTAAAAAAATTGAGACAAGTACATTTACGTGAGTGGCATTCTGCCCCAAAGTACACCGTAATTTGAAAAAAAAATCAGCAGTATAGTGTCTAGATTTGTATGTGCAAAAAGTTGTATAATAATCTGAAAATATATACAGCATGTCATGTCAAGTACATGTATATCAGCGTTACAAGTTCTGACCACCAGGACCGTCACTTAGATGGTTAACTACCGCCGTACTCGGTATATTCTTAAAACTAACGGTAAAAATTATGCAAGCAAAGAGTGAGCGTTTATTTCAATTTTGACGTGCGAAAAGTTTTTACATAAGGAGGATTTATGTTATTCAGTGAAATGTATTAAAATAATAACAAAATAATGATAATAATAACAACAACAAAAAATTCTAAGTTCTTGCATTGAGAGAAACAGAAATATTGAAACATGGAAACAAACAAAAATGAAAGTACTTGCATTATGTTATTGGAAAAAAAAAATTTGCCCTTTGTACTTGGCGAGTTTGTGAAATATAGTAAATTGTTTGATTATTTTATGTGTTGGTATAATATTAACTCGCCAAGTACTGAAGGCAAATTTTTTTTTCCAATAAAATAATCAAAGTACTTTCAATATTGTTTATTTCCATGTTTTGTGACGTATTTTTAACGTGAGCGAACATAAATGACGAAAACGAATCGGGAACACAAATCGAGATCGGTCACCTTCGGCCGTCCACCCTCGTTCGCGCATCCGCAAACCCGGTCGGCGCCAGTTAATTTTTGTTCCACCGGTATTAACGAACCGGTATGTCCGAGGAATCGAGGTGAGCAGTCTCGATTCCAATAACTAAACGAAATCGGAAGCTCGAAGCGAAAGCTAACGATCGGGAGCAATCATAACGAAATCGTTACTTAGCTAATTTTTGTTTCACCGGTATTAACGAACCGGTATGTCCGCGGAATTGAGGTGAGCAGCCTCAATTCCAATAAAATCGAAGTCTGGGTCAGAACTAACGATCGAGAACAACAACAAAGGCAACGGTAGCTTAGTTAATTTTTGGGGTCGCGCAAAATTAACAAACGCAACTGGATGCACTTGCGAGAGCGAACGGTTGCGGAAATGCACGGCCGTTCAGTCTGCTAGGTTATGGTAGAGAGGGTCGAGGTATGGCCCGGTAAATAGCTTTCTTTGACGAGAGCTCGAACATAGAGAACTTCAATATTCGTTAAAAATTCATTAAAATGCGAGAACAACTCACCCAAAATCATTGCTGATAATTCCGGGGAACGATAACACAATTCCAGAGGAATCATGAGCGCACCAATGCACTGCACGACACGAGAACTTTTTGGCTTTATTCAATTGAATAAAACCATCGTAGCACTAGTATGCGTAGCATACGTAGTACACGATACGAAGCACGAGAACTGAGCGTAACGCTGAAACACGGCACGGGAACTACGCGAAGACGCGCGCGCGATCGGTAGAAAAACCATCAACACGGGAGCGCGCTTACAACCCGAGACACCTCGGCGGTGTCCCGAGCGAGACTCCTTACTACGAGTAAGAATCGGGAACTAATCATCAATAAAATTCTGATCTCTCCAAAATCCCTTCTTCGAGAGCTATTGCCCTCTCCCTCGAATTACCTCGTAACTATATCGGGATCGTAAATCATGCCGGTAACATCTTCGAAATCTACACAATCGCCTCCCTCAGTGCTTTGCGCGAAAACGGGCCTACTAACAAAATCATGTTGCACGAGAAAGCTCTATTCCCTGCAAAAACTAACGAAACTCCACCCGTTCTCTAGCACAATGCACTATCGCTATAGGGCGCCGGATTTACACCGGTCTATAACTAATTGCAAGACCCGATTGGTGACTCTTATCTATCGGGCTGCTCGTTTCGTTGAGCTCTCGTCCTCGCGACAGATTCAAGTGCACCAATCTCCCATAACTTAAAAAAACAACAACAACAAAACCTGAATATAAAAATCATTAGTTACACGAAGACAGTAAATTCGGGGAGTAGCATCTCGAAATCATAACCAAACTCAATTTGCGGTAGCATAAAATCTTGTGACGTCATTTTCACAAAAAAATCACGTCACAGTTTTAATATTTCTGTTCCTTCCAATGCAAGAACTTTAAATTCTTTGTTTTTGTAATTATTGTCATTATTGTATTATTATTCTAATTTATTCGACTAAATAACATAAATCCTCCTTATGTAAAAACTTTTTGCACGTTAAAATCGAAATAAACGCTCACTCTTTGCTTGCATTATTTTTACCGTTAGTTTTAAGAATATACCGAGTACGGTGGTAGTCAACCATCTAAGTGGCGGTCCTGGTGGTCAGAACTTGTAACGCTGATATCCATGTAATTGACATAACATGCTGTATATATTTTCAGATTATTTTACAACTTTTTGCACATACAAATCTAGACACTATACTGCTGAATTTAAAAAAAATTACGGTGTACTTTGGGGCAGAATGCCACTCACGTAAATGTACTTGACTCAATTTTTTTACCCGAGAGGGTTTTTTAGGGGGATTTAATAGATGCTCCGTCTAATAATTGAAACGCCGGACTCAGTATTGGCGCCGAGAGGATTCAAAATGTGTTATGCAACGTTATCATTTTTTCGTTCCTACTTACCTATTCCCCTGCTTGAACGTTAAATCGTCGACGAATATTCAAGCAGTGCCTCTACCTCGCATCATTGTTTCATACTGTGAATCCTGTTTATTTTCATTCTCACCGTAATCGATATTGTAACGAGCTCTTATCCACCGTCTATTTTTTCTTTCCCATTAGCCTTCTGCACTTCCGACCCACAGGCCTGTATGCCCAAGCTTATGACCTCCTGAGCTGCCGCACGGCTCTACGCTACGCACCCTCACTCCATAAATCCCCAAATACGTTCCCGCCGTCTAACGTGTATCACTGTACCGCCGATCATCTTATATCCGGCATTCCCCGAAATCCCTTCGTTGTAGTCTATCTTAATTGCCTTTTTCCACAGCTGTCGTGCCTATATCAACATGGCCTATTCACTGCATTTCCTGGAATCTAAGCACACGTGTGCCTCTCTCATGAGAATTTTCTCGACTCTTCCTCAAATTTCCTCCCCACCTCCACTACTTCGTCACGGCATTCGCTATATAAGCACCTCCAGCGTTATCTCTTTAGTTAGTAAGTCTCCGAACCTGTAAGAACGTCACTCTGTTCTTTTTGTGCCAGAATAAACGTCTTCTTACCAGCATCAACCCAGTGTCTACCGAGTCTTTCCCTCCTAAAACCGCGTTCCGTAGCAGAGTCTGCTGCTCTTTATTTCTATTAAATTAAATAAATCATTCGCGACATCACAATATCACACTTATATCTTTGTAATTATGATTATTGACTTTCTGCGAAAATGTAGGCACTGATTTAATGCTGATAGTCTTCATTGTTGTTTTTGCTACATTTGTTTTAATATTTGTCATTTAATTTGTAACAAATACGAGCTTGATTGAAGATCTACTTCACAGGCGCAATAGCTGGGCAATAAGGAAGTACAATCCAAAGATTCTATTTTCCTTTAGGTTAGTTTTATTTCCAACTAGACATAATTGGAAGGTCAGCCTTAATTTTTTTTATGGTGAAGACGAACCCCCTCCCCCTCATTAAAAAAATAATTCCCCTCTGCGGAATAAGCCCAAGGGATGTTTTTGTAAATGGACCAGCCGATTGGGCCAACCGGTTGCTTTGAAACCATAAATTCATGAGGTTAATACTCTGCGCGTAATACGAAGAACACTGCTGCATACATTTGTCTTAACTATATACGTGTCATTCTAGTATTTCAGTTTTATAATCAATGTACATTCCTTAAATCGTCAAGCAAAATACGTTTACTGGTCCAATCACGAGCAGCTTTAATAAAAGCACTCGCAGTGACTTTCAGATAAAGAGGACTGAGTCATTAAAAAAAAGTCGCAATAAAAAAAAATCTGTAAATGATGGCTTTTATTTAAAAAAACGATACACGTAAACCTCATTAAGGGGACCGAGTCACGATAAAAAAGTCATGAGAAAACAATCTGTAAATAATTCCGTTATTTTTGAAAATGTTACATTTAAACCTCATTAAATGCAGTACATAACAATAGTGCATAAAGATGGAGTGAGGTCAAGAGTGAAATTCCTCACTTGTCGTAGATTTCAGACCAAACCGGTGAACCAATTTTGGTGTTTGATGTTTTATTCTATCTGTCGAAGAATGCATTATGGATTGAATATAGCTATTTTGGATACAGTGATAATTATATTTTATCTGAAGAATGGTTTAGCATGTTTTTAATAGAGAAAGATTTATCAACACATTAAGAATTATCGCTTCCTCATAACAATTTGAAATAAAAATTCTTACATCAATCCTGAATGGACTTTTCAACAGATAAAATTAGACATTGAACTCTTAAATTTGTTCATCGGTTTGTTCAGAGAACTAGGACGAGTGAACATTTTTACTTTTCACCTCACACGTTTCTGTATTCAGTATGCCTTAACGAAGTTGCAGAATGATAATGTTTGTTATGTATTTAATGAGATTTGAACTGCATTTTTTCTACATCAACGATTATATTACCCAGCTTGATCTGAGCGTCACAATTCTCGCTTTTCCATTTAGAGCTGCTTGTGATTGCACGATTCAATGACTTTTGCTTGCAATTTGAAGAATATGCAATAATTCGAAAACGAAAATCACAAGCAGAGTCAAATAAACAAGCAGCAGTAGTGGCTTTCAGATGGCGCTTGTCAATTAATTGTGGTTTTCGACTCACTGAATATTCTCTGCATCAATACCTATAATCCATTGACCAGCTTGATCTGAAAGCCACTGGTTTTTAAATTGAACGGTACAGCCGGAAAAGTGTTTTTTTTTCTAATCAAAAGGGTAACTCTCCTATTTGTCTAAGAAACAATAAAAAATAATTACCTTCTTTCCGGATGAACCCGAAGAATTTTTTGAAAATGGATCAGCAAATTGGGTCAACTAGTTGCTCCGAAACCAGATTCATTATGTTTCACTATCTGGATGCGATTCAGAGAACTCTGCTTCAGGGATTGGCCTTAACTAGGTCTCATCCACTTTGAAGATACACTGCACACCAATTAAGCAAGGCAATTTTTTTAACAGGTCACACTTTTAAAGATTTTTGCCAGTATTATTCTGACATTTTATACTCTTGTCTATGACTCTGCCTGAAGGGGGCCGATTCTCCTAAAGGATGTCATAAAAAAAAGAATCTATAAATTATATATTTCTCTTCAAAAATCTTACATTCAAACCTCATCAAGTACATAACAAGCATTATAATTGTGTAATTTCATAAAGACATGTAGTGCACAAGACTAGTATGAGGTCGAATGAAATTTTTTTTACTTGTAGCTTTCATACCAAACTGGTGAACCAATTTTGGTGTTCAATGTCTACTTTTCTCTGTTGAAGAGTGTATTCTGAAGTGAATATAGCGATTCTGAATGCAGAAAAAATTACATATATTGTGACTAATTGAAAGAAATGTGTATGCGCCTAATGGCTTTACGCCCTTAATGTTTGAGATACGATTGTTAGGTTTTCTCCAACCTTCACACTACGTGCTGCTGTTTTGTTCAAGTTTTATCCGGCGTCCGTGAGACTCGGTTCAATGTGCATAATAAAGATTGATAAACCAAATAAATCTGTGGATCTTTCATTAATAATTATTTAACAGGTTATGGGCGAGTCACGGTCTTCCATTTCGCGAATTATTAAAGTCATTTAAATGACAAATGTGATTATGTGAAAAGACGAGATAACAGGAATATTTGAAGGAAAAGTTTGTGAGAAAATAGCGGACGACGAAATATTAAGAGATGGACCAATTTGCCCTGGACAGAGTCAACGTAAGTAATGGTAATGGAATTTGAGATGTGTGAAGAAAAAGGCCTTCCAGATGCAAATATTTAGGATTAGTCAAAAGCGTACGTAATTCATGGAAAGAAAACATAATTACTGGATATTTAATTTCTCGTAATTGTCTTTATTCCATTGAGATTTCGTGAGAATACGAGACTCAAGATTTTATTAAGAACGAGAAAAATAATGAATAAAAATCAATTGTACACGTAAATGAGATGTGGTGACGGATTCTAAAAAAAAAAGAGTGCCACAGCATAGACGCCATGAGGCGGGCGCAAACGTGTCAAGTTGGCGGTGAATAAGTTGATCGTGAGAGAGTGATAAATCGCTTAAGTATACTACATGTGATGAGATATTAATATATATCAAATTTCTGCAGAAATTCGAGATGAGGAGTTATTGGCGAAATTTGTTAAACGATATAGACAAATCTTCTGTTTTGACACGAACCATGCTGGTGAATCAGTTTCACTATGGATCACAGGAGAGACCGTGCTGTTTCACGTGGAGAAGCGAGCAACACCCTATGAAGCAGGTGTGTTGAGTGTCTTGAAATTGTGTGCACACAAAATTGATTAAACGTATTTATTTCAAGTAATCGTATGATAATGAAAACAAATCCAAGTCTATGGCGGGTGTCTCGGAGTGCGGCGGATGCTGTGCATTCTGTCATTATCTGAGTCATTAGAGTGGTTGTATACAGTCTTGTGTTCGGATGACATATACAACTACCTGTTTCAGTCTGGTGATACTTGTGCTCAGTTCACCAGATTCGAAGCACACCTCCGGTATATTTCCATTCCAATTCAAGTAATTAATCGATTATTTCAACAGATATGAGTACAATACACGAGGCAGAGTGGAAAACGTTGACGGGATGGTTTGACCAACAAACAGGAGAAGGCCCATGGGTGGTTATACCAGGAGGGAAACGCTAAAACAATCCTGAGAACCTAAGCCAACGAAAAGAGCAAACATAAAGCAGGGATTTAGAGACAAAAAAAAGATGCGGTAAAGATGACAAGAGATGTGAACAGAGAAATGAATTTGAAGATGTTGACAAGATATGAGGAGAGACGAGAGAAAGAGATAAGAGGGAGAGTGCCGAAACAAACGATACAGGTTCCTGGCGGTTTATGAATAATTTGACTGAATCAGACAATAAAATTGACGACCTGAAGAAGATGGCTACCGCAATTAGCATTAAAACAGAAATCTAACAAATTATCCCTCTTGTGAAGTCGTTTTGTACGACCTCGGTAAATACTCTGAAACGATATCAGGGTGTATTGATAAATGCTCGATCTGCTATTCGCAATATGGAAAAATAGAAAAAACAAATAAATAGTGAATTCAAACGACAGAAAGAAGTATTTCCTAATCAGAAAAAAATTATGTAAGAAAGAAATAATGAAACCAAAAGACAGCTCAATTAAAGGAAAATAGGAAACAAAAAATGCTGCAATACTCTTACAATTTTGAAGACCATGGAGAAGAGTGTAGGTCAGACGAGAGAGAACATGAAATTGTATCTCGGGATTCGAATCGAGAGAGAGAGAGAGAGAGAGAGAGAGAGAGAGAGAGAGAGAGAGAGAGAGAGAGAGAGACCCTTCTTCGCTACTTCCTACAAACTATTCATTCTATTTCCTCCATTCGTTTCTGTTTTTCAATCTCATTTCATTACGCATGTACATTTTAAATATTTCAACATTCTCCGCATTTTTTATTTATGACTGTTCTCGTCCTCTTCATTATTATCACATTTTGTTCCCTTGTATCTCGGCGTCAGTCTTTTTTTTTCATTTTAAACACTAATATACATACATTCATTTTCATTATTTGCCTCACGGTTATCACGTCAAGTACACACAGCATAGCCTTCATAGGGGTGTACATGTCTACCTTTAAAATTGATTTCATTGCCCGATTTTGTGTGCGCTGCAGCATCGTTATATCCTCCTCACTGCAGTTTAGCATTACTGAGCTTTAATATTGATAATGCGGTTCTATTATGGTTTTGTATATCGTTACTCTTGTTTGTAGACTTGCGCATATTTTAATTCTATTTAGGAATCCAATCTTCTTTTCAGTTTTCTTAGCCGCAAACCACGCATGCTTATTAAACAACAGGTGTTCGTCTATTATCACCTTTAAATACTTCGTTCCTTTAACTTCTTCTATTGTTTCACCTCCAATTTTGATTGTACATTTGTTCCTCAACTCCATTTTTCTCGGGACATGCACTGTCTTATGACATTTATATACCGTCTCTATAATATTTATTTTTAAAGACTTTACACCTATCCACTCACTCAATTCCCTCATTCTATTATCAATCATATTTTCTATATATACAACGTCCTCGCTACACACATACAATAACATATCATCTGCAAACAGTTTACACGTACAACAACATTCTTTCATTTTTTCTATTACGTCATTTATGTAAATTATAAATAATATTGGGCCTAGCTCGGAACCTTGTGGCACGCCGAAATTAACTGGCGTTTCTTCAGATATTTTATTATTATATTTAACTTTTTGTGTTCTACCTTCTAAATACGATCAAAACCACTTTAATGCTATTCCGCCTATTCCGTAACTTTCCAGTTTTTTTATCAATCGTTTTCCATTAATCGTTTCGAACGCTCTTTTAAAATCGATGAAAACCACGCCAATAATTTCACTCTCATGGATTCTTAGTCTCCATTCAATTAAAGTTTCCTGCATTGCCGTCTCGCATGAGTGCCCCTTTCTGAATCCTGACTGTTCGTTATTTAAAATCTTGTTTTTATCTAAGTGTGTCAGTAGTTGTTCTTTTACAATTTCTTCTAGCACTTTTTCGTATACTTCGAGACTATTTATTGGCCTGTGTTCCTCTGCTTTCTTACTGCCCTTTGGTATTGGTGTTAGGATTGACGTTTTCCATTTTTTTAGTATTTCTCCCTCTTGCATCGACTTATTCATTATTCTTAGGATTATATTGCAATCGCATTTCCACACTATCTTTAGTATTTCCGTTGTTATGCCCTCTTTGGACCCTTTGTTGTTATCGAGTTTGCCTATAATTTTTTCAAGCTCCGTTATTATACTAAAATCTTCCAATTTAAAATTATTATTGGCATACAAGTTCAGGCTTTCTTCCTTCTCATTGTTGTTTCCGTCAGTTCATATTTCATCTAACTATCTCTTCTATACTTTCTATAAAAAATATATTAAATTGATTAACTATCGCGTCTGGTTCCGTGCATATTTCACCCTTAAACTCTATTCCTTTTGACCGATCAACATTTCTTTTATCTCCTATTAATTCATTCATCGTTTTCCACATGCTTCGTGAATTGTGTTTCTGCTTATCAATATTTTCCTCATAGTATTTTCTTTTGTTCTCCCTCAATGTATTTACTACTTCATTTCTCTTCCTTCTATATATCTCCCAGTCCCTGTCCTTTTTTGTTTCTTTCGCAACGTTATATGCCCTATCCCTCTGTCCACTCATCTTCCTAATTTTATCATCGACCCATGGTTTATCCACCCATTTTGTCGGCATGGTTTTCTTTGTCAATGGTATTATCTCCTCTATCGTTTCCATTATTCCGTTCATTGTTCTATTAGCCATTTCATTTACGTCCGTATCACTATTTATATGTATCCAACTCATTTCATTTATCAATATTTCTTTAATACGTTCCTTATTAAAATGTTTATAGTCTCGCTTATAAAATACTATTTCTTCGTTAACATCTTTATTATTATTGTCTGTTTCAATTCTAACTATACTGTGGTCCGTGTTTTTGGCGTTTCGAGCACTTCGGTTTTTACAAAAAAATTTCAAAACACTAGATCTATAACTGTCTCAGAGTTCCTTGTTATTCTTGTGGGGTTTTCCACCCGTTGTTTCATCCCTAGTGCAGCTAAGTTATTTATGAGCCCATTTACATATTGGTTATTTTTACTGACATCGATATTAAAATCACCCATCAGGCAGAATTTTTCTTTGTCTATTGTGTCTTCGCATTCACTTATAGTTAAATCTAAAAATCTTCCATTGCTCGTACTAGGAAAATGGTATACATTTCCAATAATAATTCCTTCATATTCTCCCTGTAACTTTATCATATTTATCCACATGTTTTCCTCCCTACTTTTTGTTTTTATTACCTTATAACTCATTTCCATTTCAATGTACGTCATTACACCGCCTGTTCTCTTATTTATTGTATCCGTTCTTACTAATTCATAATTATTTATTTTCAGTTCGCTTTCTCCCACTTCCTCCGTCACATGTGTTTCCGTTAAGCATAGTATATTTGGTTTTTTCTGGTTCACCATAACCTCTATTTCGTCTTTATATCTCATAAAACCTCGCAAATTCAATAATAATATAAAATATCTTTCCTTCATAGATTTCATTACATTTTGTCTTCGTTGTGGTCTTAGTTGCTATTCGTTCGTGTATTGTATGTTTCTACTCGCTCTTACAATCATTCTCTTATACACTGAACAAGTATAATCCGTCGCAGCATGGTTCGCGTCGATATCCGGAACATTATAAGTTTCCCCCATCATTTCCGACATCGAAGATCCCGATTGAAACAAAATACGATTTTTTATCCGAATATGTATTTGTAAGATTGTTCAAACCTACTGCGACAAACAATCGTATGTTACTTGCAATAATCGTTGGTTACATTGCAGTATGCAATATGAAAAATAATATTTGTGCAGTGGAGAGCTTTGCCCCCCCCCCCCCAGCCCCTTTACTAGGGCTTAGCCCCTGGGCTACACCGGGGCGCTGCCCTGGCCCCCGCTGTGGGCTGCAACCTCCTACCCCACCGCCACGCGTGAATCACCACATGCTTTTTTTGCATCAAAAAAATATTGGGAGGGGGGTTCTGTAAAGTTCGGAAACTTTCATCCAGCTACCGACAAATAACATACAATTATTGGTTTGTATTAATTTTCGGGATTCCAAATGTCGGTGTCTTGATCTGTCGATATATTGATTTGTCGGTATTTTGACTGTCAGGATTGTAATTATCGGTGAAACGGACGGCACCTATTTATATTTACTATTTCCCTCCTGGCTATTGCCACTTGGTGGCGACATGTGTAAGGTTAGCCGAGCTAGCATCACGTTTGGTCCTAATCGAAATATTTCTAGCTGCAGTATCTGATTGTCCCTGATAACAGCTCCAACACGCTATACTTTCATCAATATAACGTATTAACCTCGGAAATAAGTAGCTAAAATGAGTTGCTACGAGTGAAAGATACCCCGGCAGGGTCTTGTCGGTCGGAGAGAAAGTAGGGTAAATATACTTGTCTCAAGACGCTACCGCGTCTTTTGATTAAGTCGAATGTATTTTGTGAAACATAACGTAATATTCCTGCTTTTTTTTAGTTTTAATGAACATTGTGGCCACAGAAGCTTTCAGAAATTATGTGTCAACTGACACACATTTCTCTGCTGCTTACTAGATTAACAGTAGAAGGTATTATGTTACAATGTTTTTTGTTTTTTATTATCCACACTTCTTGTGTCAATTTTACATTAAAAAAAGTATATTACTACTTTTTCCCAATTACCGGCACGAATATGGTTATCTAGTAGGAAAAAAATTACTTGCTTTAATTTAATACGCTTGTCTACAAAAAAGGATTGACGAAATTGACATCGTTTTCCATTATTGTTTATTATCTAAATATCAATACTCATGCAAGCAAAATATATGAACAATATACTCTGTGATACCGCTGATAGCGTGCCATGTGTCATATGCTGTGTGCCGCAAACATCGCTCAGTGCACCCCTTAATAAATAGGCTCGAGCGATATAATTTGAGCTCAATTATTTATCTGCAGCTCAAAATAATTCGAAAATACTACAACTTTAATACATATTTAGCATAGTAATCTCGACAAAGAGTCGAAAATGCGAAAGTCGAGTAAGAAAGTCTGGCAACGCCTAATCAGTTCAGCCAGTATGGTAAAATTGGATAACCTCACTAATCGAGTTTAAAAAAAACACTTTTTTGTGATTTTTTTCCTCGAATATCGATTGAGCACTGGAATTTTATTCGAACCTTTTGTACATTATTGAGCATACTTTTGACAATGTTCTGTAATTCTTTCATGCAGAAATATCGAAGTATAAACCGGTAACCGAGCTTCTCCCAGAACGTCTTGAGAAAAAAACAATTTGCGGTGTTCGCTATAACTCTGCTGGAAATCATCTGAAAATAAAAAACCATGAAAATGTAGTCAAACTATAACCAAACCTTCCCCCCAACGTTCTCTGATAATTTTTTTTTTTTTTTTCATTTAAGAATTTTTGGCGGCCATCTAAAGTGTGAATCGTTATTTTCCACGGAAAATTCCGCCATTTTGTGGGTGGGTAACACTCTTAATGTAAAAAAAAATTTCAACTAAACGTTGGGGGGAGGTATGAAACTTCGAAATAAATCGGTCAAGTAGTTTTGAAATGGCAGTGAACACGGACTTTGCAAAAGTAGTTTTGAGAAAAACGCGTCTCAAGTTTATGATCTAAAAGAGTGAAGAAAATAATTTTTTTTTCCAACCTACACAGAGTCATCGATTCCAGCTCCATACAGCAGACTTCCTGCGGTATTGTCGATGTCTTCAGCCTCTTTTCTCTCAAGTCTTTGTTTTATTCTGGCTTCTTTGCTCTGCTGCTCAGCTTGAATCTCGGCCCTGTCAATGCGATTGCTGTCCGCGAATGTTGCATAATCATGAGCGCTTGGGCCGACGCTGACATTCATGTCAGACAGTAAAGTTCGAAAAGCACCAGCACCTTCATTAAAAGTGCATGCAGCTACATAAGACGCAAATTCAACAATCTGCCTGCTACCAGATAATTTTTTTCGGTGCGATTCACCGAATCAGCTGGTTCAAACTTTCGTTGGCATTTTGAGTAAAGCCTCCAAGACTCCTTTCTCGAAGTTCGTCTTTACTCAAATCTTCATAAGTCGGTTTGATCGCTTGTATGACATCTTGTGGAAGTGGAGTGTAGTCGTGTTTGGAATTTCCCACTACTGTTGTGGCAAAAGCTTTTTGATATAGACACCACGAGTTCTCACCGCTCATACACTTTGACTGTTGACTGCTGGTGGTAGAACGTTGCCCAGAATGTATTTTTCATTCCTTCCAGCGAATCACAATTATGTCTGATTGCTGCTCCGTACTATCGACCCAAATTATCGACAATAGCAATGAATAAACTGTATATCTGTTCGACAGCTGCACCGCTGTCACGACCGCCTGCAGCTCTTAGAGTTATTCCGTTAAAGGCCAGGAGATTAATAAGACAATAACTCCAAGAATATTGCTTAGATCGGCTTAAAATTTGGACATATTCTTGAAATGACTTGGCGGCCGCCAATAGCCGACTAACCACTAAATCATCACAATCTACGGCCACAGCATCACTAACATCAAGTTCATATTCTTGAAATGTTAAACAATGAGATGAGACAAAAAAAAATTCGATTTTTCGAAAGTGAAAACCTTAACCCCGCCCTTAAGACGCTACCGCGTCCATTGATACCGCATCTTCATTTGTTGTCACTGATCGTCATTTACCGTGGGATATGCATTATAATTAGATGGATTTATATGTAGTCAATTTAATAAAATCCATCTTGGTAAGTGGGCAAAGAATGAAGAGAACCTTTTTTTCAGTAGCTGGTGCGCTAATAAATATACATGCTAAATAATATATTGTAGCGAAACAGTATATCCCCAACGACAACGTCGTGAAGGACAACACTCGTTAACCAAAGGGACCGAGCCTCGTCGACCCGTGCCAACGACCAATCGTCAACGGTATCTGTAGATGGGGAGAAAAGTATATAAGCCGACTCCCCGATCGCTTTTTCACTCTTCGATTATTCAAAATTCCATGAACAAAATTCTACTTATAATTACTCCGATTCTTTCTTGGCTCGAAACTGCTTCGACACCTGCAAGTCTCCTTGTACATAGCTCAGCTCACCCGTTTGGCTCGGTACTACATCGACCCGAACGGTTCCGTTACTCCTTGAGCACATTCCAGCTCACCCGTTTGGCTCGATACCGCTATTGTTTATATTTCTTTCTATTTTTAGATAAAAACCTATGTAACCTGTGTGGATTGATGCTGCATCAACACACCCACTCCAAAATTCCCGAAATAAACTACACGCCTCGATACTTCATCGACGCGTGTAGATCCATCTATTTCCTGTGCATCTTCATCACATAACATAAGATCCGAATATACCTGTGTGTCTTGATACTGCATCAACTCGCACACTCAAAATGACCTCAAATTACTTACACGGCTCAATACTGCATCGACACGTGTAGTTCTATCTTAAAAGCCTCATCCTTCAATTCTGATTGTAATATTGCGGTATCCCCGATCATCCAATATTATAATCATCGAGTTCACCGATTTTCGCCTGGCTGCGTCTCTTCGCCGCGCCTGTAGAAAAAAGGTAAACACACTCAACTCCAATACTCGCCTGCTTGACTTGGAACAAGTCCAACACTCGCACGCGTCTCGCACACCTTACAGTCATCACGCCACACAGAACTCAGGCTTCGGTCGAGCTCGAACTCATTGTATTATTCACTGATAACCATGCGCACTGTGCACGCATTCTATACGGCTAACGAGATTTGGGATCCGCCCAAACCTCGGCGACGAGCCGCAAACGACGGATTAGCGTTATTACACGCTTGCGGCTCGTCGCCGAGTCAATCCCTTCCAAGGGATTGACTCGGCGATAATATTCAAAGGGACAAGTTATATTTCAATTCTCAAGCATCAGATAGTACTCGAGTCTGTAATTTGTTCTGTCGTGCATCGCTTCTGTATTGGCACAGTTCGAGGTGGCGCAATTACCAAGTGCAGAAATTTGAGTCAATCGATCATTTTGTTATTATTTCTTTGTCGTGCAAATGGAGTCGTGGAATTATACATTCATTCCTTTGTTACATAAATCTCGCGCATCCAGCCTATCCTCCCGAAAATTGTTCTTGCCTATGATAAGACCGTTTACATCTGACGCACCACTCTGAGGTAAACTCCCAAGTTAACAGAATTCAAGGTCACCATTCATGTGGCTGTGTGCCCACCAGTAAAACTCGTATAAGTAGAGTCATTTGCTATATGAGTCTTGGGATCCGCGTAGTGCAGCACACTACGTGAACAATCGAGTCACCTTTTTTTTTATATGTACCAGGATTTGCCTGCATAAATCAATTAACTCCGCCAAATGCTGATCACTAAGAGACTTGAGTCCCAGTGAAATCAGCAGCGTTATTGTGTCGCTCGTAAACTCTTCCATTTAAACAAACCGATGATGAAAATTTCACTTCGCTTGAATGCCAAGTTAAAATTCTGAGGTTTCTTTACAATATGAAATATTCAACTAATATTTAATACTCTATTTCGGGTCCAGTAGATGAACCTTTCCAAAACGTTCTCCTCCTTTATGAACGGGATAAATTTAAGAGATTCCGTTTCGTTTCAATATAATTAAAAAAATGATAATGCATTGCAAGTTCTCATAGTCTAAATTTACCGATTGCAAGAAATGAAAGAAAATACGCACAAGGTAGTAAAATCCGCCAATAATACCCTCACGGGTAAAAATATTGAGACAAGTACATTGACAAGAGTAAAACCGCTGCTTTAAGAAACACAGTGAATCGGAACAACTAGCGTTATCCTATATATACATGCAAAAAGTTTTAAAATTGAGTATAAACATCCACAGCATGTCACTTCAAGTACATGTGAATAGCGTTATAAGTACTAACCTTCAAGACCAGCAGTTGCATTGTTGACCATCGTTAGGCCCGGGAAAAATCTAGCACTTAACGGTCAAAATTATGTAAAACAAAGTGAGCGGTATTTTCTATTTATACGGGCGAAAAATTTTCACATAAAAAGGATTTATGTTATTTAGAGAAATATATTAAAATAAAAACGAAAACAAAAATAAGTTCTTGCATTGAGAGAAAACGAAATGTAAAACAATGAAAACAAACGGAGTTTAAGCTAATTTAATAATTTCATTGCAAAAAACAATTTGCCTTTAGTACTTGGCGAGTTAATATCATACCATAAACATAAAATGATGAAACAATTGACTATATTTTACAAACTCGCGAAGTACAAAAGACGAATTGTTTCTTGCAATAAAATTATCAAATTAGATTCATTAGTCCATTGTATTCGTTTACATTTTTCAATATTCCTCTTTCTCTTAATGCAAGAACTTTTTTAAAAATTATTTTTAATTTATTACTTTTATCATTGTTTTAGTATATTTCTCTAATGAGGGTCTTGATTTGTATAAGTCCATCTTCTTTAGTGATACTTAATGAGGTTTTGCATTTACAAATCGTTCAATCGAAATACATAATAAAATTGTCTGTTTCAAACATTCAGATTCGCCGAAAAATTGAATGAGCTTTTTGGACTTATCATATTTCTTCAGTACACACTAAGTACTTTGATTATTTGTGCATGCTTGCTCGATGCCTCGCAAATAAAAATATTCAGTTCCGTATTCGCAGTATTATTCATATACATAGCTGAGATGAGTGTGCAGATTCTTATGTACTGTTTCTACGGTGGGGAAGTAACAATTGAAGTAAGGAAGTGTCAAAAAAATTTTATAGCACTTGCACCTCATATCAGAGAAACCTTGAGCAAAATAACTGAGTGCTATTTTTTTACATTCCAGAGTATGAATCTTTGCGATGGTATTTACGGAATGGACTGGACGGTTTTAAGTGTGAATTTAAAGCGGAGTCTATTAACGATAATGGCACGTACTACAAGACCAATTACATTTACGAGCGCTCACATTCTGACAATGAATCTTGAATCATTTAAAAGTGTAAGCAAACCTTCATTGAAAGTTCTATTCTAATTGAATTTTGGATGGATATTATGAATACACATAATTATTTTATACAGCTCCTCAAATTTTCTTACTCGATTTTCAACGTACTCCAGACGCAGACATGAAGAAATTGCATGATAATGAATGAAAATGATAGATAATTGCAAAATGGAAATAAAAATTTACAAAGATTATATTCGCTTCTAATCTATATTGTAACAGAACCTTGTCTTCTGAAAAGAATCTTTGCCGGTCACGATTTCCTAATATGATTTTAAAGTTTCACATTATAGATTGGAAAGAAAGTTCAGTGCGAGGAGATAAGCGTCAGAAATTCCCATATACCATAAGGCAGGGCAAATCTTTTCGGGGCCACCAGCGCCTTTTTTTCTCGGCTTGAACTCACTAGATATATTGAGCATGTAAGCAGAACTTTTACTAAGTTCGATTATTGATAATGCTTTGTCAGGAGAACGGGGGGTAGAGGGAAAGAATGTTCAAACGAAGATTTTCCACCTAACGATATTTTATTACCAAGTCAAATATAAGTAAAGGTTAATAGTAATAACCAGCGTAAATGAAAACGAGCGGGCCTGCTCTGTTAATGATGTTTTGAACATTTTTTATTAGTATTACTATTCTCCTTTTCTCAAATTAATCTAGCTGCTATAATCAATGGCGTACCCCGAGAATGCAAAGTACACCCCTCGCTCTTTCTCATCATGTAAGTCTATACTTTTTCGTCTCTCGTTAACAACTCTCGAACGTTCCAGGAAGACGGAAGTCGTTTTCCTTCCCGAACGTACTATCTTCCTTATATGGGCATGTTCTCTAAATCGCGTATGCGTAGTCCCGATTTAGTAGTTAGACATGCGCGTATTGTAAGGGCACCAACTGCTTTAAGTTTTTTAATAGGCTAATTTTAGTTAGCCAACTTCTTAAATACAGTTTCGCTTACAGGCATTAACATAGATATGGTATAACGCAAACGGTTTTCCAGCGCAGAACTACACGTGGAACTTGCTTGCGTGGAAAGTCACGACCCTCGCGATTTTTGCCCCGCGATTGGAGATCTGACGGATATTGAACGTAAACTTTTAGAGAGGTTCTGAGTTATCAAAGTTCAGAGGTTACGACAAGTCCTACTAATTTTGTCAAGTAACTCTGAGATTGATTATATACTGGAAGCGAGCGGAACTAAGATATCTGAAGCTGAGTAGAGTCCAATCGATATGTTTATGGAGAGTGCTTCGGCGAATGACGGCTGTTTTATTCGTTGTTTTTGTTTTACGTTTCGCCCTGATCAGGGCCTCTTCAGAATTAATTTGATTTTAAGTCATATCAGTGTTGAGTTTGTGACCTATTTTGCTTTCGTGTCGGTACATTTTTTCGTTGACAAATTATTATTGTTTTCGGTGTTATGTATTCTATTTCGTGACCGGGCTCTCTGGTCTTATAGGTTAAGCTTGGATATCTGTTTTTGGATGTTTTTAATCCATAAATATTTTGACATATGTTTATATTTCCGAACTTATTTTAACATTTCTGGACTAGAGAGTCCGGTCAGCATGTGGTCACATCTCGAGTTAAAAATAGACGAGACCAACGATAACATCGTGTTTTTGCTATCGGCGACGGATGATACACACGATGGCGCCCTTGGAAACTGCGAAAACAAGAAGATATATGATCGACATGTAGATCGATATTCGAATATAACATTTCTAACGGTGACGGATGTTTTTGCCATCGGTGACTAAGGGTAAACACGTTAGCGTCCTTGGCAAATTATCACGGGCATCAGGCCGTTGAACCGCGAACCGAGAAAATAAGAGTTGAACAATATTTGCGAGCCACCATAAGCAAACGAAAAGTGCAAGTAAAAGCGATCATGTTGATAAATTTATCGATATTATAAATATAATCGTTTATCGAAGAAACTGTTTTCTATAATAGCTTGCGGAAGCGTTATCGCGTAACCGAAGTTGTAGATGGCGCTGAAAGAAGTATAATTTTGAATCTAAATTAGTGAATATACCCTACTTTTATCTATTAGAACATTTTATTAGTTTCGATGGCCACAGCCTTCAGAATTATTGGTTCTTGGGGGCTGATTTTTTATTTTTTGAAAATTTTCTATTCAGATCCATTGAATCATTCATGCAAGAGACATGCGAGACCTGAGGGATATTGCAGTGAGAAAATGAATCAATGGCAAAGAATCTATTTTGTTTTTAAATACGGTTTCGTCTATTAGTCGATCAGCGGTCGACAAACGAATTTCGGGTAACGCATGAAAATCTGTTCCGCCCATGCAAGATTCTCCAGTTTTACCACGGTCATCATGTCATCTTCTACGTTAGGTCAATCGTTGAATATCATTGAACAAGAAAATCGTACCAGTTTTGATGGCACAGCCTTCGACATTATTGGTTCTTGGGGTGTTTTTTTTCATTTTTCTTAAAATCATTATTGGAGAACCAGTAAATCATCCATGCAAGGGACATGCGGAACATGAGGGATATTTTTCCATCAATAATACCGTAACGAAAGAATGATGCAATGGTATAAAATTCAATTTGTTTAAAAATACGGTTCCGTCTATTGGTCGATCATCGGTCAACAAACAAATTTCGGGTAACGCATGAAAATCTTCCCGCCCATGCAAGATTCTCAAGTTTTACCTCGGTCATCATGTCATCTTCTACTTTAGGTCGATCGTTAAATACCATTGAACGGGAAAATCGTAACAGTTTTGATGGAGCAGCCTTTAGAATTATTGGTCCTTGGGGGCTTATTTTAAATTTTTTCAAAAATAATTATTTGAGACCCATTGAATCATCCATGCAAGGGACATGCGGGACCTGAGGGATTCCTTTCCATTAAAAATACCACAACGAGAGAATGATTCAATGGTATGAAACTCGATTTTTCAAAAATACGGTTTCGTCTATTAGTCAATCATCGGCCGACAAACAAATTTCGGGTAACGCATGAAAATCTTTCCCGCCCCCGCAAGATTCTTAAGTTTCACCCCAGTCATTATGTCATCCTCTACGTTAGGTTGATCGTCAAATATCATTGAACGAGAAAATCGTACCTGTTTTGATGGCACAGCCTTCAGAATTTTTAGTACTCGGGGTTTTTTTAAATTCGTTTTTGCACGGATCTGGTTTGGGTGGTGAGAACAAAATGGAGGCGTGAACACTTTGAAAAATATATATATATAAGTCTTTATTTGTCTCTAACAAAAATATAATAGGTTATCGTGAGTAATTTCGCAATATGTATCTTGATGAGCGGTTGAAAAAACCCGAATAGTCCCGATTATGAAGCGAAGAGAAAAAAATCCGAAATAATCGCCGAACACGAGTTCGGCGAGCGACCCGCTCTCGGAGTGTGCCCGGTGACAAAAAACACATGCTGAATAAAACGCCCGGTGTTTGAACTGATTTCCCGTGTGTATTGAAAAACCGTAGAGACTCGAAAAGAGTACGAAGATCTTCCCGATAATTGTTGTAGTGACCCACACCAACTAACTAACAGATTTTTAGAAACTGTAAATTAATCGCCAATTAGAACCAGAAAGCACGTGTGCACGACTTCGATACCCGAGTAAGAATGCCGGAAGCAAAATGCCGATCAAAGAAGACGTGAATCGCGCAGGCGCGCAACGCTTGCAAATTCGTGACCCGGGAAGTGGCGCCACCGCCGCCAGCGGCGAAGCGCGAAACTCAACCCGATGTCACGCTACAGCTGAGGGGACCTCGCTCATTCCCAAACATGATCTCATCCTTATTTTTCTTTGAGATCCATCGAATCATAACCATACACGGCACATGCGGAACATAAGGGATATTTTTTTTCAAAAATACTCCAACGAAAAAATGATTCAGTGGTAAAAAAATTATTTTTTTCTTCAAATATGGTTTCCTCCATTAGGTGGTCATGCGTCGGCCAACGAATTTTGTGAAACCCGCGCCTTACACAAAATACTTTTTCGCCCATGCAAGATTCTCAAGTTTTACCACGTTTATCATGTCATCTCGTACGTTGGTCCCATCGTCAAATATCATCGAACAAGAAATTCGCACTTGATTTGATGGTACAACCATAAGAATCTTCAGTTCTTCGGGGTTTTTTCAATTTTTTTTTTTTTTCTTGAGACTTATTGAATCCATGATACAAGGGACATGCGGGACTTAAGGGATATTTTTTCTTTGATAACAATTCAACGAAAGAATGATTTAATGGTGAAAAGTTTGATTAAAAAAATATATAGTTCCGACTATCAATCTGTCATCGGTCGACAACCCAATTCCGTGCAACGCATGAAAATCTTTCCCGCACATGCGAGATTGAGGGATCCGCCCATGCGGGAACTGCAGGGTACTTATTTGTTAGTAAAAATTTAAGAAAAAAAATAATTCAATGCTAAACCATCAATTTAACAAAATAATTTGGTTCTAATCAGTTCGTCATGTATCGCCTATAACATTACGTGCAACGCGTAATTAACTTGGCGCATGAATTCTTCCTTTTCGAAAGGGTCACTGGATTTTCACCTTAGTCAAAAATTTCTACGCTGCCTAATGTGAAATTCCCGCTTACAATTCCTCCAGGACAAAAAAAGTCTAATGTACTATCCACATCGCTCACTCGTCGTTATTAATTTTGTTGTTCAGTCCGTGGTGAAATTACGATTGAACGATAATTTTCACTGGAAAATTATTATCTGCGTGCGTGGAGTTCTCCTGGATCATTTGCATCAATAATTTCCAAGATACTCTAACTTGTTATTTATAATTTATTCAAGCGTCAAATGGCGAATTTCTCCCTGCACCGTCATTTGTTTCACGCTGTCTTCAGACCGCGGGTGAGCCGAGGCGGACAGTGATCGTCTTTTTCATGCAAGCTATATCGAAGTATAAAGTTGCGGCGTCTGGACGCGGTCACTATGACGTCACAGGAGCAGCTCTCTGATTGGCCCACGCTGATTTTTTCGATATCACAGAGTTAAAATATATAGTATTCACGTGCTTTTTATGGGCTCTCCGAATATTCAAGAACGAACCCCTTACATAAAGTATTTTTCTAGAAAGCACACACATACACACACACATACACACACATACGAACTAGAAATATAGAACTCTGTTTACTCCCCATAACACACAAGTCATACAGTCTGCTTTCTGGGTTCTCTGGCTGAACAAGCATAATAATGTCAGCGGTCCAAAATTTTCAAAAACAACACGAATAAGTAAGTAAAAAGAACAATACACAACAAAAGACATAAATAACATACTAATAGTTTCTTTTATTAACATCAGAAATATATTTAAATAAGACACCGTCAGAATGACATTCTAATAACACCAAACACATAAGCCAGAGAATCCAACAACAAAAAAAAAAAAAATACACCGACAACTAATACAGACAATAAACAACTGACACATACAACATTATGTAAGTACTCTCTAAACAATAAGACAAAACTAGGCTAAATCTAATAGAATTAAAAATAGAAATAACGACAAACATAACAATAATATTAAAAATACATGATCATTAATTTATATATATAATAATTCTATACTTTGTGAATAATTTTTATAGTCAATAAATTACTGAAGAGGACCCAGACCAGGGTCGAAACGTTTAAAAGAGAGGAAAGAATTTTTTTTTTAATTTCTTTCACTAAATGGGCCGCCAATAGCCGAATAACCCAAAAAAAACTATGTTATTTCAGGGTGGCTGGAGTTCGTTAGGGGTGGTATCTAGAAAAATACTTTATGTAGGTGATTGGTTCTTAAACATTCGGAGAGCACATAAAAAGAACATGAAAACTGTATATTTTGATTCTATGATATCGAAAAAAAAGAGCAAGTTGTTATTTCAGGGTGGCTGGAGTTCGTTAAGGGTGATAGGGGGTGCTATCTAGAAAAATACTCTATGTAGGGGGTTGTTTTCTGAATATTTGGAAAGCACATGGAAAGCACATAGATACTGTGTATTTTAATTCTGTGATATCGAAAAAATAAAGCAACTTGTTATTTCAGGGTGGCTGGAGTTCGTTAGGGGTGATATCTAGAAAAATACTTTATGTAGGGGGTTTGTTGTTGATTATTCGGAAGGCATATAAAAAGCACATAAATACTGTCCATTTTAATTCTGTGATATTGTTAAAAAAAAACTAAATAATGACTTTTTTTGTTTTCAAATTTTAAAGAACTTGAGACTTTTAAATAAATAATCCAATGAAAAGTGTTATATCCGGTCTTATCAATAAAAAATATACGCGTATAATAATTCGAAATTTGTGCTTCAACAATCGAACAAAAACTTCCAAAAATATATCCGTTTTCAATGTCTCGTTGGCTCGGAACGTAACAAATGTATATCAATAATTTTAATGATACATAATGAAATAATGATACTATGTTAAATTTAATTTCATTTTTTCGAGATATGAGGCATTCCACATGGCTTCAGCGACAAAAAACGGAAAAAATTCGAAAAAAATGTCGAAAAATCAGGTTCAGTGGTTATAATAGACCAAAAAAAACACCCTCACGGGTAAAAAAATTGAGACAAGCAAATTTCGTGAGTGGTATCTAATACCCTCAAAAACACAGTGTGTCAAAAACTTGAGTCATAAGTTATGTATAGGTACAAAAATTTGTGAAATAAACGAAAAATATATTCAGCATGTCACGTACATGTTTTACAACAGACATATACATTATATACGGATAGATAAATCGTAGTTTAAATATCAACGGAGAAAAATTTCTTGCATTTAAAAGAAAAAATAATCCGTAACAAAGAAAAAATCATAAATTGAAAACAAAAAGTAATGAAAAAATAAATTCCAACATCTTAAAAAATTATACGGAAGTACTTGGCGAGTTTCTAGCTAATATGACCTGTGACGTGATTTTTTTGGAAATCACGATCACAAGGGTTTTCGTTACCGATTATAGCTTTGTTTGAGCGTTTTCGAGATGCCCTCGCTCGAATTTACCGACTAGTTTTGTTGAAGAATTTTAATTGCAGAGTTTTGTTGTTTTTTTTTGTTATGGGAAATCGGTGCACTCAAATCTGTCGCGAGGATGAGAGCTCCAAGAAACGAGCAGTCCGGCTGAGAAGAGTGACCGATTCGAGTTCTTGCGATTAGTTGTAGACCGGTGCAAATCCGGCGCCTTATGGAGAAAAGTGCATTACGCTGGAGAACGGGTGGTGCTTGTTAAGTTTTGGCATAGAAAAGAGCATTCTGATGCGTTATGGTTATGAAGTTTAGGCCCGTTTTCGCGTGAAGCACTAAGGGAGGCGATTGTATAGATTTCGAAAATGTTATCGGCAGGATTTGCGCTCTCGATATAATTACGAAATGGTTAGAGTGGGAGGGCAAAAGTTCTCGGGTGAGGGATTTTGGGACAACATTGAATAATGATAATGTTGAGCTATCGAGGATTACTTGAAGTAATCAGTCTCGCTCGAGACACCGCCGCGGTGCCTCGAGACTTCTATACGCTCCCGTGTTGACAGTTTTTCTGTCGTTCGCGCTCGTGTTTTCGCGTTGCTCTCCGCCTGGTGTGTGGTGTATATCGCATAGAGTGAGTTCCCGTGATTATTCGTGAGGTTTATTTTTATGTACCATAAAACCCATGTTCTCGTGTTGTGTGTGGTGCCCTGAGTACACTCAAGGCTCCCGGGGTTTATCAGGAATACCAGTTCTCGCTCTTCAACTATCAAAAGGAATGATTATGGTGAGTTGTCTCCCGCTTAATTAATTATTGAATCGCGTTCCCGATTAACGATCTCGTAAGTCGAGATATTCGCGTACATTCCGTCGAGTTTCGGAGGTGCGGTCGTGGCGATGCAACTCGCTATTACCGTTACCGATTTCGATGTTTCACGCTGGTTCCCGTACCTCGATCAAATAATACCAATTGTTGTATTTGCTTCCGATTCATTTTCTCTTGATATTGAAGTTCGTTCTCGGTGTTTGAATTTCGTTAAAATAAGCTATTTACTGGGCCATACCTCTCTACCACAACCTAGCAGACTGAACGGCCGTGCATTTCCGCAACCGTTCGCTCTCGCAGGTGCATCCAGTTGCGTTTGTTAATTTTACGCGACCCCAAAAATTTACTAAGTTACCGAGTCCGTTATTGGTGTTCTCGATCGTGAGTTCGGCTTCAGACTTTCGATTTTAATAGAACCGAGCCTGATCAACTTGGATTCTCGGACATACCGGTTTGTTAATGCCGGTGAAACAAAAATTATCTTTTAGTTATTGGAATCGAGACTGCTCCCCTCGATCCCTCGGGCATACCGGTTCGTTAATACCGGTGACACAAAAATTAACTGGTGTGACGTCCGGAAGGACTTCACATAATTATTTATTAATTCCCCTTTTTTCGCCTACGCCAAGCGCAATAGCACGGGATGGGGAGAGAGAGATAGGTGTAAGGAGATTTGAAGGATGGAGTAAGTGCAACGGCAGCTCGTGTCAACACCTTGCGTTCATTAACCAGAGAACGGCTGGCATGGAAACCAACTTCCGTTTCTTAGTTAACTATTTGCTTGATGGACACTTTATCTATGATTCAGACCGAAGCCTGCATAGATTGCTTCCACAACACAGTAAATGTCAGCCGCAGTCCAGGCAGTTGGTATGGGAACCAATAAAGCTTTAGGCGCTGTACTCTTTAATGTGTGTGGCCTTTTCTTGTTTCATAGCTTTCGGAATTGAGTTAAACGATGGGCATGGAAACCACTTCCGTTCTAGTCAATCCTAATAACTTTTAGACAAGACTTGCAGAATTGGAATTGAAGTTGATGGGTTTAAAATGTAGTGGTTAACGGGTTAAAGTAATAAAGCGACTGATTTGATAATAACGAATTAACAATTTATTCTAAAGTAATAATCGGTATTTCAATATCCGCTTGGGATTCAATTTTGTACAAAAGTTCGCCTGTAGTGGGATTATAATAATAGTCGGTATTCTGATCGGTAATGACTATCGGTAATTTCTGGTCTTCTATTTTGAACCGGATTCGACAATGTTTTTCTATATTGTAACCGTCCCACCTTAGGTGTTTCCTAAGGGTTTTGATATTATTTCTGTAACGCTTTCTACTAAATTTAGAGCGATCGAATTTAATGTTCTTTGTGTCCATCAGCTTACTTGGAGCAGGATTGTTGTTGGGTGTTGATCCGTTCCAGTAGGAGTGGTGATGAAGCGTTGGCAGTGGAGCAGTGATGATTCACAATCCTGGTGTTTCTTGGACCAGGATTGTTGTTGGTTGTTGTTGGTTCCAGTAGGGATGGTGATGAAGTGTTGACAGCGGAGCAGTGATGTTTCACAATTCACTAGTAACTATTTTGGTTAATAACGGATATAACTAAACTTAATGTTTGTTTAAGACCGAGTACCGAAGATAGCTTGATGAATACCGTTTGAACTATGCGGGATAGAATGTAGAAGTGAGGAGAATAACCGAAACTGAACGTAGTGCTCAGGAAAACGCAGCTCCTTATGCTAAAATTTGGAACCCTTCGGTAGTAGGGTTATTCTTAATTCTATTCGTCGAACTTATTTCGGAAAATGCAAGGGAGGGAATATCCTGCTGCATCATTTGCAGTTCAGAAGTTTGGTGGGATTTGGAGTCTGCTCATTAGAAGGTTTTGGAGTAGCTTGATATTTGGAAAATCTGGTAGGAGTGGAAAGAAAAATGTATACAACGAGGACTATTGTAAAACATCTGGAATCAAAGAAGCAGTAAACAAGAGAGTGAGAGTGGAACTAAATGTTTCACTTCCAAAAAGGAAAATACATAAAACTAAGATTTAATAGTAACTCACTAAAGGGAAATAGTATATTGTATATTCATAAAAGAGAAAGGGACCTTTTCAAGTGGCCACACGTGCGCGAGGACAAGGCTCCAAGGATTGACACTATACAGAAGAGTAATAAACTTAGGCCAGCGCCCTTCAACTGGTAAAACGCATGCAGCCTGCACGTTCTTATCTTAAGAACGTTAAACCTTCGGTCCTTTCTCAGATGGAATGCAGAACACTTAAAATAAAACTAAACATTTAGTTTTAAAAGAAATACTTATTTCTAAGAAAACGGCACGGACGTTACACTGGCGCCCACCGGGTTTGCGGATGCGCGAACGAGGGTGGACGGCCGAAGGTGACGGTTCTCGATTTTTGTGTTCCCGAATATTTTTGATAGTTCCGTTCGTTCACGAAAAATACGTCACAAATGGCGCCCAACGTGGGGCCACGCCAGTAAATAGCTTGTTACCGTGCGTTTTGTTCATTTTGTGTACTTTGCTTGTTCGTTTTCTATATTTTGTGTCTATTATTATTTTTTTCTTTTTCTTTTATCGCGTTCCCGTTACGTTGAATTATTATCAACTTGACTGTTTCCGAGTAATTGTGAATTTCCGAATAATTTATTCGTCGGAAATTCACGCTCCCGATTGATTATGAATTTCTGAATATTTTATTTTTCGGAAATTCACGTTCTCGATTATTGGTGAATTTCCGAGTGTTTTATTTTTCGGAAATTCACGCTCCCGACTAATTGTGAATTTCTGAATATTTTATTTTTCGGAAATTCACGCTCTCGATTATTGGCGAATTTCCGAGTGATTTATTTTTCGGAAATTCACGCACCCGATTGATTGTGAATTTCTGACTATTTTATTTTATTTTCTTTTCTTTTTTTTCTTTCTCGGAAATTCACGCTCTCGATTATTGGCAAATTTCCGAGTGTTTTATTTTTCGGAAATTCACGCTCCCGATTAATTGTGAATTTCTGAATTTTTTTTTTTTTTTCGGAAATTCACGCTCTCGATTATTGGCGAATTTCCGAGTGTCTTATTTTTCGGAAATTCACGCACCCGATTCACGCACGATTAATTGTGAATTTCTGACTATTTTATTTTATTTTCTTTTCTTTTTTTTCTTTCTCGGAAATTCACGCTCTCGATTTATTGTGAATTTTCGAATGTTTTATTTTTCGAAAACTCATGCTCCCGTTAGCTTTGAATTTTCGGATGATTTTGTTTTTCGAGGATTCCTAGCCCCCCCCCCCCCACTAAATTCTAACGAGTTCGAGCTCACTCAGTCCTGGATTATCGTCGTGTACGATCCACGTCAATTCAGACACTCTACGCCTTGTGCCATTGCGCGAATTCTTTTCGGTTTCAAGAAGGAATTTCGCAAGTACCGCTACGGTCTCGCATCGTTATTGTTTTCTTTTCTTTTCTTTTCTTCCCTTCTCTTCTTTTGTCTCTTTATTTATTTTTTTATTCTCTTTATCCTCCCATCGGGGTCGCCCCTCGAAAAGAAAAGGAAAATGGATCCCGAACTCGGACTACCCTCAGTGAGAGTACGCATCCGAGGTCACGGCGTACATTTACGTAGCTTTTCGTTGGGAATTGTGTTTACCACCCGAAACTCAAGACGTACATACGGTTACCTAGTGAAATATATTATTCACGGTGCCCGTGAATACCTGGTTCACGCGCGTTAGCGGACCACTCGAACTCGCGACACGTATCATCGTATATGTGTTACGGGGAGGAGGCGCTTACGCTAAAAATTACCGTTGGATAGTGGGCAGAAAGAAAAAAATACATAATGATAATAATAATTTCTGTTCCCTTTCCTGGCATGCCTTTAGCGCCTAGATCCCGTCAAGCAGCCTAAACTCTAGCTACCGATCCTAGTTTGAAGTTCTCGATTCGCGTTTTCGCACACATTTAATTGTGTCGAGTTCCCGTCTCTCATGCAGCAAACAGAGAAGCTGTGCCTATATTTTTTTATTTTATTTTAGTTCATTTTATTTTTATTTTATTTTATTTTATTTTTTTTTTTTTTTTTTTTCCTCCCCTTTTCTTCCCCCCTCCTCACGTTCCCGATAAGTAACGTTCGAAGAGTAGACCCGTTTGAATATTGACCGTTACGGTCCTCGTTACTGAAAATTCAGAGGGGGCCAGTCCTAGCCCCGGATTTCGGAAATTTTTTCCCCACCACCAGACCGTCTCAGCTCACGCTAGCGCGTCCCGTCGTGGTCCCGACCACTTGATCGCGAGCCCTCGTCGACAGCAGCACGAATTCCGGCGCTCTTCGAGTTCTCTCATCTTTCTTTTGTAAAATCACTTATCGATTTACACAAAGTTATCGTGTTTGGTGGATCTATACCACGGATCTCGGAGAAACTGAGGTTGAAGGATTTTCATTTCTTTTTCTCGAGTTACCGCTCCTTCGCTCCCGATTACCCGCAACGTTTTTCTTTATTATTCTTTTTTTAATTATTATTATTTCACAAAAAAAAATCATTTTTATTTTTTTATTTTTTATTTTTATTATTATTATTATTATTTTTTGTGCTTGTTCACTTTTGGGATCCCGCAGACCGTACGGTCGTGTTCTCGGGGTACTCGAGTAGTCACCCGAACCGGCATGGCGGCGAAGGGGGAGGACCCACCGCTCCCGAGTGACGCCGATGATGAATCATCGGACGCCGAGATCCCGAATGATCAGTTGCCAAAGGGCGAGACATCCCTCGTTACCCCAAGTCCCGGCACGGCCGGACAGGGGACCGCGAAGTCAGCCTCCCGCCCGGGTGGGGTGGCTGAGGTGCTCAAGGCACGTCAGAGCACCAGTAAGGCCCAGCTCCCGTTACACCAGCGACGGTGGGCGAAAAATTGGGACGTGAGACGCAGTCCCATGATCCCGCAGCCTGTCGCTGACGCTACCAGGCGTGCCACACCATTTGCTCTCGACCCTCGACGACCGGTTAGACCACTTCGGGGAGAGTTATCGACGTCCGAGGAGGACCAGTTCCCACGCCACCGGAGGAAGTGCTTGTCCACTCACCGGGTGTTACAAGAGGTCCGCCGCTGGGACCTGTCGTTCTCGGGCCGGCGAGAGGAGGGTGTCGAAGACTTAATCTCCCTCGTCGAAGAGGGCCGCGCCCTGATCCCGGTTCACGACGAAGATTTACTTCGTACGCTCTTGTTCTGTCTGAAGGGGTATGCTCGGATGTGGTACCGAGAGATCCGGGCCTTGCTGCCCGATTGGCCAGCCGCCAACGCCGCATTTCAGGAGCGATTCTCCGATCCCGATTATCAGATGGCACTTCGCGAAGAGATGTCGAGGTGGACTCAAGGGGAACACGAGTCAGCTCTCGTGTACTTAGGCTGTATGAACGGCCTATTTTCCCGACTGAATCCCGCGTGGACGGAATGGGAGCGAGTCCGATACGCTCATCGAAATATGCTCCCATCTTACCGCCTAGTGATCCCGTTACACGATCGCGTGACGATGCGTGATCTCGAACGCTCGGCCGCTTGACAGGAGCAAATCCTGCGGAGCATGGGCAGTCGACGCCCTCCACCGAGACCAGAGGTATTCCTCTGCCCGGGGTTCGCGTACCGGGACCCACCAGAGCGAAAGACACCCCGGCGCGTAGAATTACGTGCAGTTCACGATCAGGAAGTCTTAAGTGACGACCAACACTCCGTAGGAAGTGGTGAAATGGTTCCCAAGCTGCTCCAAGCAGTATTACCGAGTCGAAACCGACGCGCTCTTGATACCGGGGGTCGACCGCAATGTCCCCCAAAGTCACGAACGCCCCCAAGGGCCAAGCCAGCTCCGGGCTACTCCCGGGCTAAGCCGGCCCCGACGGAGGTAACGACCGAAACGCTACCGTTACCGATACCAGGGGCAGAACCTACCTTCCGCCCAGGTTCTACCGAGAGTCGCATCCCTGATTGTTGGAATTGTCGACAGTCAGGGCATCGCCCCCCCCCCTTGTGCGCCACCTTGTTGACGGTGGGGGGGGGGGGGGGGGGGGCTTGCGTGCTGCAATGAACCTCGGGGCTATACCGGCTGGGGCTCCGGCCCCTGGCAGGTACAACCATGCTGGACAGGTCTGAGGGGAGCAGCCTTACTAAGAGTGCACAAACATCAGAAGCTACGGTGTAAGGCATCGTGCCAACAGCTGCATGGCCGCGGTAATGTAAAATAGCGCGTTCGCGAACGATCCCTCTAGGATACCTGCCGACCTCCTAGAGTATTAAGGCTTACCCAGGCAAGGCGGCTCTGCCTCGGCGGACCTTATGACCGACCAGCTCGTGGGACTCGATACCGGAATCGGCGAAACAGAAATTTGAAAACAAACAAAAATCGATGAGCAAGGAGGAGTCGACGGTGACAGAGGCAGTGGGTGCAGCAGCCCCACCGGTCCTAGCATCGTCTGACGGGTCGATGGTGGCGACGGAAACGTCGTCAACGGCGACGGCGGGTGTCATGACGACGGTGACAACGACGAGGGTGGCGACGGTGACGACGGCGGCGTTGGCGACGGCGTCGGCGTCAGTGGCGTCTATAGCGTCGGTAGCTATGGCAACGATGCCAGTGGTGCTGCTGACGAGGGCGAAACCGAGGCCAAGGTCGCTTTCGACGGCGTCTGGCAGGTCAACTGACCTGTCAGGTACTGATTCGGTGTCCGACATTTCTCTGTCGGACATTGAAAATATGGAGGAGGTTTCTGTCGCTTCGGCGATGTCGCTAAAGCGAAAGCTTACGCCACCAGGCAGTGCGTCGGGGGCCGAGACTACCGACGAGTCGGCCGCCGGTGACCCTGCTCCGCGGCCAGGGCTTAAGCCGCGAAAAGCGGCTCGCAAAAGGAAGAGGGAGGGCGCAGCGGCCGCAGGCTCGTCCGCGGCCTCCTCAGAGGCCGGGGCGACCTCGGTGACCGCGGCGGCAAACTTGCCAGGCGCAGAGGCAACTCAGGGGGCTCTCCCGCCAGCCGATAGTGATCAGCGGACGGAGTTTACCCTGGTTGCTAGGAAATCCAAGGGTAAGGGGCCAGGTGAGCGACCACCGCTGATACTTCCCCGCCGGCAACGGCGGCCGTCCCGAGAGTGAGAAGGAGAAATGGGCGGCGTAGTACGTCAACCGCTCCTTCAGCCCAGCGGGGCATCACCGTCACGGTGAGGGAACCCCTGCCTGGTCGGTCACCGACCACGCAGGTCCTCGGGCCGGCGGAGGTCGTTGGACGGGCTGAGGCCATTTTGGCCGAGGCCCGCGAGTTTATGGCCGGGCCTGCCAATAAAATTAATCGGGGGGCCGCGGCTCACCTGGAGGGCAGCCTCTCTGGCCTGCTGTCGCCCTTGGTAGCGACGGTCGGCCAAGTCGAGGGCCTGACGGGTGAGTGCGCTGCCCTGAGAGAGTAGCGCGATAAAGCATTGAGAACGATGGCGACGCCAATTGCCACAGTGGCACGCGGAACTGTTGGTCATCGGGTCCCCCCGACTGTCGCCCCTGTGCCGCTTCGTGCGTTGCCGCCGGGCCAAGTGGGGCCAGCACGGAAGTTCGCGCAGGCTGCGGCGGGCTCGGTGGCGGGTGTGGCGGGGCAGGCCATGAGGACGACCCAACGCCCACCGCCAGCACGAAAAAAAAGCGTCGGCCGGCTGTGCACGCCGTGCTCGTTAGGCCAGCGGAGGGGCAGATGACTGCGGCGGAGGTGAAGCAGCGTCTGATGACGCTGGTAAACCTCACCACGGCCTCAATTGGTGTGCGCGACGTGCGCACTGTGAAGGGTGGGGTCGTCGTTGAGACGAGGACTGGCGAGGACCTGGAGTTCATCAGGTCTAGCCAGGCTCTGAAAGACGGCGGCCTCACCGTCACAGAGCCGGAGGGACCCCGGCATAAGATTATTATCTTTGGGGTCCCCGCCGACATTTCCGAGGAAACGTTTGCTTCCTGCCTGAGGTCGCAGAACGTGCCTCAGGCTGACGAGGTGGCGTTCGAGGGTGGCGTTCGCCTCCTCCGAAAGCTGGCGGTGAAGAGCGACGTTGCCTCAGGCTCCCATTGGGTGCTTGAGGTGACCGATGATGTCGCCACGAAACTGAGGCGGTCGGTTCGTGTGTTCCTTGGGTGGCACTCGTGCAGCTTCAGGGACTACGTTGAGGCCGAGCGGTGCTTCCGGTGCCTGGGCTTCGGTCACACGGCCGGGTTCTGCACTAAGCGAGCCCGTGTCTGTGGCTGGTGCTCGGGTGACGGCCACTCGGTTGCCGACTGCCCCAGGAAGGAGGAGGCCGCCCGGTACACCAACTGCACTGCGGCGAGCCTTCCCGCGGACCATGGGGCCTACGACGGGGCGTGCCCCACCTACCGGGCAGCGCTCGCCCAGGCAAGGAGCCGCGCCGCGAGGTGAGGGTGCCGGACGGGTCCATTGCCCCGAATGGATAGGCTGGCCCCGGACGCGCGCGACTTTGGTGGCCTTAAGGGGGGGGTACCCCCCCAGCTCCGCATCCTCCAGGTCAACTGTCAAAGGTCTCGGGCCGTTATGGCCGAGGTCGGGCAGGTCTTGGTCGAGGGTCGATTCGACGCAGCCTTGCTGCAGGAGCCGTATCTGCGCGGTGGGGGGTTCGTTGCGGGCCTCCTGGCGCGGATGCGGGTCTTCCAGGGTGGCGAGGAAAAATCGGCCGTCGTGTTGGCCAGCGCGCATCTTGATGCGACTGTGGTTTCTGTGGCCACCGGGGATTGGGGTGCTACATTGTGGGTAAGCGGTGTTTTTGGAGAGATTTACCTCTCCTCCGTCTACTGTCGACACGGAGAACCCCTAGGCGACTATCTCCAGTACTTGGAGTGGGTTTTCAACCGGTTGCCGGGGGCCCCCGTCTTGGCAGGCTTGGACGCAAACGCCGTGTCTCACCTGTGGTATTCTAAGAACCGGATAAGGGGTGCCCAGAATGCCGTCCAGGGCCTTTATTGTCGCGTGCGACTTGGAGGTCTTAAGCGAGCCAAGCCGAGAGTTCACGTTTGATGGCCCTAGGGGTCAGTCAGACATAGACGTGACTCTGGCAAGGGGTGTGGGATGACTGTACCGGGTGGACTGGAGCGTTCAGTCTGAGCTGGTGCAGTCCGACCACAATGCCATAGTGGTAACCCTTTCTCGGAAGGATGGTTTGGCCGATGTCCCGCTACCGGTCCATCGGTGGAGGACCATCAACGTTGACTGGGCGGCATACAAGGGTGCTTTGACTGTGGCTGTGGATGAGCTGTCGCGGGAGGCGCTGGTTGACGCCGGACCTGTTGCCCTGGTAGAGCGTGTCACGTCCATGATTCATGGCGTGAACGATGCCTGCCTGGGCTCGGCTTCGGTACAGCGGCGCCGTCGATCTCGATGGTGGTACTGGGCGCTGACTCTTGCAAGGAGACTCGCCAAACGAGCGAGGAAAGCGTGGCAGGCGGCCAGGAATCGCGAGTTCCCACCGGAAGAGGAGGAGCTTGCTGAACTCAGGAATATCCACCGCAGGGCAGACCGAAGGTTCAAGCAACTCCTTCTCGAGAAGAAGGAGGAGAATTAGCGTTAATTCGTCGGTGAGGCAGGGAACGCTGACCCTTGGGGCGACGTTTACCGGATATGCCGGGGGCGTCGTCGCCCTCCTGATATCGGTGGGATCCGTGTGGGGGGAGTGCTCGCGACCTCCTGGGACGCAAGTGCCAGGGCGCTGCTGGGCCGCTTTTTCCCGCGGGCACCTGACGAGGGGCCGCGGGCTGGGATGCTCAGCGACGCGATCGGCCCCCCTGCTCCGGTCACAGAACGCGAGGTGCGAATCGCTCTAAAGCGGATGAAGGCGCGAGCGACTCCTGGGCCTGACGAGATCACCACCGGCATGGTCCGGGCGCTTGCGTCTTCTTCCATGGGCCTCTTGTATGGACCAGTACTTGGTCATGAACAACGGCTGCTTGGAAGCTGGGGTTTTTCCGCCTCAGTGGAAAAGCGCCCGCGTCGTGGCCATTTTAAAGGGCCCCGGGAGGCCACTGTATGAGGCCGGGTCGTATCGACCGATCAGCCTCCTCCCAAGCCTGGGTAAGCTGTTGGAAAAGGTGCTGTTTCTCCGTCTGGAGAGTAGGGAGGTTCACGACCTCTCTGACCGACAGTTTGGCTTCAGGGTTGGTAGGAGCACCGGGGACGCGTGGCACTTGGTAATGAGGATTGTCGAAGAGTCCCCACACAGATATGTCCTTGGGACGTTTGTGGATTTCAAGGGGGCCTTCGACAATCTGAGCTGGTCCACGATCCTCGGGATCCTGGGGGCCGCCGGATGCCCAGAATTGGGTGTCTGGCGGAGCTTCTTCAGCAGCCAACGGGCATTCATGGCTTCCCGCTTCGGCCGTGTTGAGCTGGAGGTGCAGAGGGGCTGTCCGCAGGGCTCCATGTCCGGACCATTGTTCTGGAACTTGGCCCTGGACAGTCTCCTTCGGCGCCTCCATGACGATGGTCGCGAGGTCGTCGCCCATGCCGACGACACTCTGCTGCTTACTCCGGGAGACTCACGCTTCAGTCTCGAGGCCCAGGCTTCTGAGTCTCTCCGGATGGTGAGTGAGTGGGGTGCTGGGCCGGCGGTCGAAGTCTCTAGGGATAAGACCGTCTGCATGTTGCTTCGAGGCAGGCTCTTGAACAACAGGCACCCCAGGGTCCTCCTGGATCGGGGCGTGGTACCGTACAGGGTGTCGGTCAAGTACCTTGGGATCTAAGTCGGTGAGTGGCTCAACTTTGACCCCTACCTTCACGACCTGAGGGAACGTACCGGCTCCCTGGTGTGTGATCTGCAGCGCGTCATGAGGAGGGATTGGGGTCTGCGTCGTGGGGCCGTTAAGGTCCTCTATCGTGGCCTCTTCCTTCCGTGCGCGTTGTGCGCTGCTTCCGTCCGGGGTGGCTTCCCGCGGGCGAGGGTGGCGTCTCGTGTCCTGCTTAACAGGGCACAGCGCTCGGTCCTCCTCGCCATGCTGTCGGTCTGTCGCACCGTCTCGACAGATGCGATGGTCGTCCTTATGGGGGAGCTCCCTTGGGATCTGGAAGCCAAGAAGTCAGAGGCGGGGCACTTCATCAGGAAGGCCCTGCCAATCCCATGGGAGATCCCTTTGGCGAATGGCGAGGAGGATGCTGCACTGAGGTCCCGGCTGGTCCGGGACCACGTGTGGCTAGAGTGAGGTTAGCGCTGGGAGGGGGGCTTGAGCGGCGGAGCCACTCGCCGTTTTATTCCTGACCCAGCAGCACCTGCAGAGCTTCTGCGGTCGGTTGGCTTCGGTCTCCCGGCTGGACTTCTTTCGACCGGTCACGGGTCCCTGAATGAGTTCCTTTTTCGGAGGACTCTCTCGGAGACCCCGGAGTGCAGCTGCGGTGAGGGGGAAGAGCCCCTTCATGTCCTTACCGAGTGCCGGCTTCACGCTGGTCGCCGGGATCAAGCTGCGATGGGCGTGAGTCGGCACGTGGGAGGGGCTTGGGATGTCCGAGGGGTTGTCAACTCCCCCGAGGCATACGAAGCCTTCCGAAGCTTTGCGGGCTGGGTCTTCGAGACGAGGGCCCAGGCAAATGCTGCTGGGGCTTAGGATGACGGCGTAACGCAAGGAAGGTATCCTGAGTCCGTAAGGACCAGGACCTTTCGGGTCTGGCGCACCCGCGTACCCGAGCTGGTTCACCAGTACCAAGGTTGGTTTAGGACCTAAACTGGCAGTAGGCCAAATAGACCCACGAACGTCTAACCGGTGATGAGGACTGGTACCGCGGGAGTCGGGGAGCCCTGGTGGCGTCTCACACCGTCACCGCCCCGACCGTTTGGAGTTGGATTCGCGGGGGCAGTGGTTCAAAAGTCTGCATGCTGGACTAGGGTGCCGCGTGAGTCGCGTATCTCGACTCGGGTGCGGCCCTGCTTAGGCTGTAGGGAGTTTGGATAGTGCTCCCCCCTTCACCAAGGGGCCCGCTCGGTCTAAGCCACCGGGTGGGAATTGGTAGTCAAGCCCGCCACGCGTGCGACTGACGTTGTCAGCCCTCGTCAGCGGCGGGGTGGCGCGTTGGCCGAGCGTATCTCGACCCCACGCCCATGGGGGCCGTGTCGTAGGCCGTGAGGCGGGAGCGGCACGTTAAACACAAAAAGGTGATTAATCAGGGAATCGCCATAGAGAGTGCCAGGAACCGCGGCGTCTCTTTTGCTACCGATGTGGGCTCTCCGGCGTAACCACTTCCCGTTGCAACCTCTGCAACTAGGGAAACGTGGAAAGAGGCGCGTGAGTGAACCCCGCGCCCCCCAGTGATCTCGACAACACCAATTATTTCTCGAAGCGCTCCCGAATACCGCTGCCTCGTCCAGAAGTTCCCGGTCGTCAAAAAAGACGTAGGTGGCTACCGAAAAAATCCCGAGCTCCCGATGACCTATCGCCGGCGTCTGACGCCCTACACGACGAGGTTATCGTTAACGCAGCCCCCGTTTTGCCGTTCTCAGGTACGCTATCTCGGGTTCCTCGTGGACAGTGAAGGTTTACGGGTGGATCCCGAAAAAACAGCTCCCGTGCGCGAGTTTCCGACACCACGCAATATTCGGCAGCTGCGGCGTTTCCTCGGTATGGCATCGTCGTACCGTCGCTTCATTCCCGAATTCGCTACCGTTGCAGCTCCGCTGACTCAGCCCACGAAAAAGGGCCAGACTTGGACCTGGGGTACCAAACAGCAAGAAGCTCTCGACGAACTGAAACGGAGGCTGACCAGCGCACGCACGCTCGCCTGCCCCGAATTCTCGCTCCCGTTTACCTTGCAGACCGACGCCAGTGGCGTAGGTCTCGGTGCTGTTCTCACGCAAGTTTTCGACGGCCACGAAAGGGTTATCGCTTACGCGAGCCGTTCTTTGACCGATCCGAAGGAAAAATACTCCGTGACGGAGCAGGAATGTCTCGCGGTGCTCTGGTCAATACGGAAATTCCATTGCTACCTTGAGGGTTACTCATTCACTGTGATCACCGATCACAGTAGTTTGAGATGGTTGCATAACCTGAAAAACCCAACTGGTCGGTTAGCTCGGTGGGCACTGGAGTTACTGGAATTCAGTTTCACCATTATTCACCGCAAAGGTTCCTTGCACCATGTTCCCGATGCGTTATCGAGAATTCCTGAAGTACAACCTGACGTCCTGACCTGTGCTCAGGAAACCCAGGACGTTTGGTACCAACGCCGACTACGGCACGTCTCGTTAGCTCCCGACCAGTTCCCTGATTGGAAAATTGTCGACAACCGACTCTACTTCCATCGACCGTCTGACCTTGCGGACCTAGAGTTCGAAGATCTCGACGCGTGGAAGCTAGTTCTCCCTCGCGAATCCTGACCCATGGCATTGAATGAATGTCACGTGCTCCCGCAAGCTGGTCACTTGGGTGTCGATAAGACCTATCGGCGCCTAGCGACCAGTTATTATTGGCCCGGTCTATTCAAGGACGTGGTCGCTCACGTTAAGCAGTGCGACGCTTGCCAGCGCTGCAAGGTCGAGCAGCAGGCTCCTGCAGGTCTCATGGGTCATCGAGTAGTCGAGGAACCCTGGACCGTTATCGCAGCGGACATCATGGGTCCCGTTACACGCGGTACCTCAGGAAGTTCGTATGTTCTCGTTATTCAAGATCTCTACACCAAATGGGTAGAGATCTATCCTCTTCGTAAAGCTACCGGTGCCACGATCTCGAAAGCTCTCGACTTCGTGTAATATGTTGTAACCCGCTGGAATGCACCCCGGGTTTTGCTCACGGACAATGGCACGGAATTCGTCAATCGAACGATCCGCCAGCTTACCGAGCGTGTGGGCATACGGCATAGCACGACTCCGCCGTACCACCCACAAGCTAACCCTACCGAGCGGGTGAACCGCGTGATCAAAACAATGATACGCGCGATCCTTGACGGGAACCACCAGGAGTGGGACCACCACCTGCACGAATTCCGTTTCGCGTACAACACAGCGCATCACAGCTCTCTACAGGCTACGCCTGCGTTGGCGAACCTTGGCCGTGAACCACCGGCGGCTTCCTCGCTGCGGCGAGAAGTCGAAGGAGATCTCGAGGTTGTCCCACGCCCCCCAGAGGAATGGATGACACGCATGGCTCGACTAGACACCTTGCGTGCCGCGTTCAAGCATGCTCTCGATGAGGCCTTTCGGAGACAAGCCGGACCTTACAACCTCCGTCACCGAGATAGGACGTTTGAGGTTGGCGATCTCGTTTTGCGCCGGTCCCACGTGTTGTCGTCCGCCGCAAGACACATCTCGGCAGCCTTGGCCCCTCCTTTCGACGGGCCATATGTGATCTCGTAACAGCTCTCGCAGGTAGTGTACGAGCTGTCCGATCTCGCAGGGCGATCCTTGAGGAAAATTTCGGTGAAGGACACCAAACCTTATCGACCACCGGAGGTACCGGCCTAACAATTCTCTAACGCTGTTACAGGGTCACGAAGATGTCGAATCTCGAGGAGACCATGGAGGTGGGAGAAAACTCCCCCGTAGAGTTGTTCGACGACATGCTGCGGTCCACCGCAGCGCTCGTCCCACCGACATCGCCGGCGATACCGAACCTGGCGCTGCTCCAGGCGTGCGCGGCCACCCTGGGGAGTCTAGGGGCGACGGAATCCGGCGCAGCCGAGGCTTTGGTCGAGGTGATCGGGGAACTGGCCCAGACATCCCTGGACCAGAGACCCGCATCCCCCGACGCGGAACCCTCAAAGGCGGCGGACGCCGGCCCAACCATCCCAAAACCAATCCCGACCAAAGCGGTCACCGTTGGGCCCCTCCCAACGGACCCGAGGCCACGGAGGTTGGTAAGGTGGAAGGGTGGCGATGCCCCTGAACCCCCTTCGGTACCGCGGACGTACGCTACCGCGGCGGCCAAAAAGTCGAGGAGCGCTCACCCGCGCAACCCAAGACCGGTCGCCGGCGCTACCACGGACCCTCCCACACCGAGTCCGTCTGGTCCCGGACCACCTCCGGGACCCCCTGCAGCACGCAGGCGAGCCTTCGAGCGAGCTTGCTACAGCTGCGGGGAAACGGGCATTGTGATTCGCAATGCCCACTTGGTCCGCCTACGGCTATTTTCTGCCGCCGATGTGGTCGGAAGGGGAAAACCCTCCACACCTGCCCGGTGTGCAGTCAGGGATGGAAGCGGGAAGGTCCCTACGTTCCGCGAGCGGGCGAAACGTACCCCGCGAGGAGCTGAGGGCTTTGCGGGCTGAGAGACTGCGGTCTCGAAGGCCGCGAGGCCCCAGTAAAGTCCCCCGCGGGAACCACGCCGCCCCCGCAGCTCCCGTAACAACCTCGGAGGTCCAACCGCAGTAGGTTCGCGTCCGGGGCAGCTCCCCAGAAATAGGTTTCAAACCTACAGCTACCGTTCTACGGGTCGTAAGACCCAGCTCCCGAGAAATAGGCTTCTAGCCTACGGCTACCGCTCCACGGGTCGCAAGACCCAGCTCCCGAAAAATAGGCTTCAAGCCTATAGCTACTGCTCCACGGGTCACACGACCCACCTCTCGAAAATAAGGCCTCAAGCCTATAGCTACCGTATTATGGGTCGCAAGACCCAGCTCCCGCAATATGCTCAACGTATAAGCTACCGCACCTAGGTATCTGACCCAGGATATGTGACGTTGGCCTCGACCGGACTTAACCCCACGAAGTCCTACGGACAGCCGCTCCGGAGACGACCAGTGAGAAGATTCGCAGGACCTCAAAACCGGTATCGTTATGTTACCTTATACTTTTTTTCTGTGTGTCCGTCCTTAAGAAAAATGTTATTCTTTTTTTTTTCGTCGCGCTAGAATCTGCTCGCGCTGTTCTCGATTTACCTACGACCATTATAAGTTCTCGATTGTAAATAGTGAGTAAATATTAACGTGCTATCGACACATACTTTTTTTTGTAGTTGTGTGTTCACGACAATCTCTTACTCGCACAATCCGTTACAATCTGTTGGTTACGATCGGTTTTGTGAAGCTACCGTTCTCAATCCCTAGTCCGTAACCACCCCTAAGGGGTGGGGAGTTGTGACGTGATTTTTTTGGAAATCACGATCACAAGGGTTTTCGTTACCGATTATGGCTTTGTTTGAGCGTTTTCGAGATGCCCTCGCTCGAATTTACCGTCTAGATTTGTTGAAGAATTTTAATTGCAGAGTTTTGTTGTTTTTTTTTGTTATGGGAAATCGGTGCACTCAAATCTGTCGCGAGGATGAGAGCTCCAAGAAACGAGCAGTCCGGCTGAGGAGAGTGACCGATTCGAGTTCTTGCGATTAGTTGTAGACCGGTGCAAATCCGGCGCCCTATGGAGGAAAGTGCATCACGCTGGAGAACGGGTGGTGCTTGTCAAGTTTTGGCATAGAATAGAGCATTCTGATGCGTTATGGTTATGAAGTTTAGGCCCGTTTTAGCGTGAAGCACTAAGGGAGGCGATTGTATAGATTTCGAAAATGTTATCGGCAGGATTTGCGCTCTCGATATAATTACGAAGTGGTTAGAGTGGGAGGGCAAAAGTTCTCGGGTAATGGATTTTGGGACAACATTGAATAATGATAATTTTGAGCTATCGAGGATTACTTGAAGTAATCAGTCTCGCTCGAGACACCGCCGCGGTGCCTCGAGACTTCTATACGCTCCCGTGTTGACAGTTTTTCTGTCGTTCGCGCTCGTGTTTTCGCGTTGCTCTCCGCCTGGTGTGTGGTGTATATCGCATAGAGTGAGTTCCCGTGATTATTCGTGAGGTTTATTTTTATGTACCATAAAACCCATGTTCTCGTGTTGTGTGTGGTGCCCTGAGTACACTCAAGGCTCCCGGGGTTTATCAGGAATACCAGTTCTCGCTCCTCAACTATCAAAAAGAATGATTATGGTGAGTTGTCTCCCGCTTAATTAATTATTGAACCGCGTTCCTGATTAACGATCTCGTAAGTCGAGATATTCGCGTAGATTCCGTCGAGTTTCGGAGGTGCGGTCGTGGCGATGCAACTTGCTATTACCGTTACCGATTTCGATGTTTCACGCTGGTTCCCGTACCTCGATCAAATAATACCAATTGTTGTATTTGCTTCCGATTCATTTTCTCTTGATATTGAAGTTTGTTCTCGGTGTTTGAATTTCGTTAAAATAAGCTATTTACTGGGCCATACCTCTCTACCACAACCTAGCAGACTGAACGGCCGTGCATTTCCGCAACCGTTCGCTCTCGCAGGTGCATCCAGTTGCGTTTGTTAATTTTACGCGACCCCAAAAATTTACTAAGTTACTGAGTCCGTTATTGGTGTTCTCGATCGTGATTTCGGCTTCAGACTTTCGATTTTAATAGAACCGAGCCTGATCAACTCGGATTCTCGGACAGACCGGTTTGTTAATGCCGGTGAAACAAAAATTATCTTTTAGTTATTGAAATCGAGACTGCTCCCCTCGATCCCTCGGGCATACCGGTTCGTTAATACCGGTGACACAAAAATTAACTGGCGCCCACCGGGTTTGCGGATGCGCAAACGAGGGTTGGCGGCCGAAGGTGACAGTTCTCGATTTTTGTGTTCCCGAATAATTTTTGATAGTTCCGTTTGTTCACGAAAATAACGTCACAGACCATTGAATAATGGTGAACCATATAGGATAATCAGCAAACTCGCTAAGTACTTCCGTATAATTTAATAAGATGTTGGACTTTATTTATTCATTACTTTTTGGTTTCAATTTATGATTTTTTCTTTGTTGTGGATTCTTTTACCCTTTAAATGCAAGAAATTCTCTTCAGTTCATTTTCAAACTACGGTTTCTGAGTTTTTTTACCCGAAGGGTACTTTTTGGGGGATTTCACTACTTTTTTCACAGATTTTCAAACCTCATGCATCCCATAAAGGCAAAATAGAGCAACCCTACTTTTACCTTTTTATCTTATGCAAACTTTCTAAAAAAACAAAGTATTGCAATACATAGAAAAACAGTCCTCGGGTACTTTGGTTATAGTTATGAGGTAAAAAATTTCGATATTGAACAAAGTATTTTTTAAAATATTTTTAGATTGTTTAATGAAGGCCTTCGATATGTCACGTCAAAAATATATTTAAAGAAAATTGTCATAGCCAAAAAAATAATAACCGGCATGTTCCCTTTCTTGATAAGGATATAAAATAAGGCAAATTGAGACAGCAATGAAAAGAAATCCTAGAAATTATGATGAAATAAAAAATGGTTTGAGTTACAAGCAAATGTAATAGGACCTCCTTAATGCTGATTCATGTGTTCAACAATGAAGGTCTAATCAAGTCACAACATCTGAAGTGCTGAATGAATGTCATATCTCTTACAAAATTGACACTGCGATTCCATATATTTCTAGAAATTCTATAAAACTTATAAACCATGACAGTAAAAATATGATGTCTAGAAAAAAACTGCAACACAGTAGAAAATTTGTATTGTAACGAAACGCCCTATCCCCGGCGACAATATCGCCAAGGACGTGCTCGTTATCGCCAAGCGCGGCCGAGCCGCCGAGCGGTGGCCCCCGCACCGCACGCAGTAACCCCTACCACTACCGGAGACGGCCAGTCGCCCGAAAAGCGAGCGCGCGGACATATAAGCGACCCGCGCGCTGGCTGGTGACCTCACTCCATTCCCAATCTTCCTCGGTGAACCATCCCGGAATCCACGAGCCTCAACAAAGCGTTGACACTCGCCGAATACCTACCCGCCCCGCTATGCGCCTCAGGATCGCCCTGACACGCATTGCGTAGAAACGTAGGCCCTAAGATCTGTAAAAGCTGCCCCAGCATCGTGCTGGCACAGCCGTCTCAATTCGTTGTTTAAAAAAACCCCGCTGGCCGCCCTATCAGCGCGATAGCACGGCCTTTCCTATCCTCCTAAATTCCTCCATCCTCTATCCGTCCGCTGGACTCGCGCTCGCTACGCACCTTCCCCCACGCGGACCACTTGGCTATAGGCACGTTGCACGGCCTATAGCTACTTACCTGCCACGAGCCTCTACCTTGCGCGCACGCCTGTGTAACGCACACACACGTGCCCGCGTCACGCAAACTCCCGCCAACGACGCGCCTGCCTGCGTATAGCGCGCACACAGGCCCGGGTCACGCACACACCTTGAGGTCCCGAATAAATAGGCACGCGACTAGCTGCACATGACTCGGTAGGCCGCGCGTATTCAAAATCTCGCGAAGGAAAATAATCGCGGAAGGCATTGCTTCGGTCGTCGGAACGACACACCAAGTAGCCACGGATCAATCGACGCCTCCTGGCTTCGCCGCTCCTCTCGATCAAATTCCCCGTGCGATTTATATATATAAAATCCTCCGATCCGAGGTAATTCCGCGAGCACCTACGGGCTCAGCTTCCTATCAGACCCCGTGCCCTCTTTCTCCAATATCCCTACCGATGATGATGACCCACCACATTACGATATTGGTAAGTGTGGCGGCCTGAGGTAACTCCTTCTCCCTTCCTACCTCTCCCGCCTCGTGGTCCAGCACATGATATCCTGACCCAACGCGAAAACCGCCGCGCACTCACATACTAGCGCTCGTGCGCCCGCGACACGGAGCAAAAAAAAGTTTCAGTATTGATTACTTTTTTTCCTTCACTACTGTCATTGTTTACTATAATGGACTAAACTATTTAATAGATAACTTTTAGGAAATTGCAGACAAAAAAAGTATTTGGAAGAAACTATTATCGAATTTGAGTGAATTCTTGAATTCACATTGTGTAAACATGGTGCATAGAGAACTGGAGGTGGCCAGCTTAGAACAAACTTTAGAATAAAAATGAACTCTTTTCTCATATGGTATTTCTGGCCAATTGAATAAATTGGAAGTCTATAAAGATTTAAGTTAATTATACGGGAGAACCAAGTCCCATGAATTTATGAAAAAACAACTTATTAACAAATAAGGATTAAAGAAACTGGTTACGCATTGAAAATTAATGCACACTCTATTATTCCTGTAGAAGTTGTGATGATAATTCATTTCATTAAACGACACAACATCATACTGGATGATTTTGGAATATTGAGTACCATTGAATCGTGCTTGAACAAAAAAAAACTGAAAATCCGTCAACTTTACCATATAAAATTGAAGCTAAGAAGTGAATAATCAAGGAACAAACAGGAAATTACCAATTCCAGTATATCACTTCACAATGTAGCTGGATGATGTTGAGAGCCTGCAGTAAGAAATAAGATGCTATATTACAAAACTGGATTGTGCAAATTTTCTTTAATCAGTGAATAACCATCAATTTAATCGAATTTATTGCAAAATAAAGAGCATGTACATTGAAGAACACACTATTATTATTTTTGTTATAGTCCTCAAGCTCAACTTTTTTGACTTACAGTATATATTGTGACCCTCATCCCTTGGAAAATAAGACTTCCAAGGGACAGGTATCGACAACCGAAATTTTGAGTCGAGAGGGAGATGGGGATGGAATACAGGGAAAAAGGGGGTTCATAAATAATTTGCTGACTCTCAGTATGGTAAAAAAAAATGAACAAGAAAAACTCCTTCTTTATTGGCCTAACTTACAAAAATGAAGAAAAAAAAAGGAAAAGAAATACAAAGTTTTATGGTTGGCCGAAGATGGACCACTTAAAACTAACTCTTAATCTAAAATCTACAATCTATCAGTCAGAAATGGGGCAGTTAGGGGAAAGCGATCAGTAAGATTCTGGGGTCGATAGGGGAGGAAGTTTTGGAGTCGCTTAGGGGTGGGATAGACAAAAGCGGCAGGGGTTGGAAGTTAAATTTTGGGGGTGTGTGGAAGGAATTTGGTGTAAAAATTTCAAGGCGTCGGGATGTTTATGTAACGGCCCCTCAATACTTTCTACATCTATTTTATTGTTTTGAGCTGCGTCAGCGATCCCACGCTCGGGGGTGACCGCCGCGCAGCAACCAAGCGCGCGACGGCCGTCTTATCGCTGGCGCACTAATCTCAAGGGCCCAACACAAAGGACCTAGAACTCGTTTTACACCTCACTTCTTCCCGTACTGCCGTTGAGCACGCATGTAACGTTCTACTCCTCCGAAACCGTTCTAAATACATTTTACACCAAAAATTGTCTGTACTGTTTGTGTATTACTGACACTATCTGTTTTTAATTACCGGCTATCCTGCACGTCACATTTAGTTTAGTAGTGACGCAGAGGAGTAAAATGCACAGCGCCAGGAAATTTTCAGATAGTTTTGGAGCAACAACAGGAAGTAGTATGTTGAACAGCAAGAAATTTAAGGGAGATATTAAGATTGGGTAAAGGAATTTGGTGGCTAAATTTGAGGGCAATGCGCAGTGTAGTTTAGCTGGGGCACTGAGAACTAAAATACACTGCGATAGGGAATTTGGAGGAAAATTTAGAGTCGATCAAGAGAATTTATTGGCAAACTCCCAAAATAAGGGCACTTTAGTTTATTGAGGGCTTTGCAAAGTCGAATATAGGGTAGCAAAAATTTATGATGGAAATTAGGACTCAGGGAGAAGAATTTAGGGGTCCGATACTGAGACGATAAGTGCTCTGGTTCTATAGTGGCGCGAAGAACCAAAAGTCACTCGGGGAAGAAATTATGGGAGAAAATTGAAATCAATGGGGAGAATTTAATAGCCAAATCTTAGATCGATGGGCAAAGGGCTAGGCAGCGACTCGATGAACTATATTCTGCTGCGTAGTGGGATCGTCTAAGATTATGGGAGTCAGCGGAGGGAAATAAAGATAAAGTTGGGGTTATTCTTTTAAAAAGGCTCTGATAGCAAAAAAATGTACACTAAAAGAGGTATTTGGGCGCCAGCTACGTAAGGTGTAGCACCGTACTGGATTTTATATCCTTCACACTATTTTTCAGATGGCACAGCTCAGAGGGGGGGCAAGAGGGGATCTCAAGGAGGTGAATTCCCGAAGTTTTTGGGTTCTTGAATTTTACCTCGACAAGAGAATGGGCACAGGAGGTTATAAAACAGTTTGGGGCACTTATAGGGGGAAATTAAGCTAAACTATCACGTAATAACCAACCACTCGCGCAACAGGTGTTTACGGGAAAAACTCGACCACGCGGTCGCACGAAAAACGCGGCACACACTGTAGTGTAATTTCCTAAAAAAAATCCCAAAACACCACAAAGCTAAAGTCCCCAAGAGTTCTTCCCTTTATTTTATATGGGCGCCAGGCGCTTTCGCGCCGGGAAAAACTCTGTGACCTATTCGGGACCAAGCTGCTTTTGCCGGACTAGCTGCAGCCGTCAAGAATTGTAGAGTGGCGGGATTCAAGGCCAGGTTCTCGTGTAGAAATCAAAGAAAATAAATTACAAACTCTTAATTACGGGAATCACAAAATAGCTATTTATTCGCAGTTAACAACAGTGAAACGATTTTAAACTTCCCGTAAATATTTCAATTTATTATTCGAATAGCCAAAGGTTCGATCGGCTGACACACACGCATACACATCCATCACTCATACGAGAGGAAGTTCGGGAATAAATTAAACCGAGCAATAACAACTGAATTTTCCTTAAAATATCCCATAAATAGATCGCGCACCTCCACACCTCTCGTTTCCAGGCGACGCGATCTAATCTTCTCTCTCTCTCTCTCTCACTCTCACCCATCCGCGGCACAGGGGAATGTTTTCACACTTCGAACGGATTTGTTGAGATTCCCGACATCAGACGCGACAATCAACTCTCCTACGGGAAAAATAACCAGCTGCTCGATTCACCGGTATCGAAGTATTTCGCGTACTCTCTCACACTGCCACGCTTTTAACATTCCCGCGCACAACACAATTTTCCTAAAAACAATAATGGCGAATTTTCTCAGAATCACTCCCGACGACCCCTTTGACTCTACGTTAATCCCCGTTCCTAATATTTTCCACAGTCTCGATCGTGTCGACAACGGCCCGCCGTAAAGCCACACGGGACTCTCAAAACCCAAATATCCAAACAATAGAGCTCGCGGACTCAACCACGCGCGGGATACCGTCGTCGGACACGTTATAACAATTTTTAAAATATCTAACAAATATGGAGTGCCCAGTGACAAGACTTACCTCGGCCCAAACGTCAATACCGAGAATAATCCTTTTCTTCCGTCTCTAAATGGATAATGTCGGGAGCTTTCGCAGTACCGTAGTAGACGGGACTTGAGTTCCTCCCAGTACCACGAATCCAGGAAAAATGCCTCAAGATGTGTCGCTCACGGGAACGCGAAGCTTCTCATCCCTACCCTAATTAATGGTCATCGGCGATCGGTCAGGCGGCCAACCCTGATTTTTCGCAAACTATACAATTATTCTAAATAGTTGGTGTTTGTAGCGCGCGAAGTCCAAATCGGGACTTCGTAACACAGTGCGCGAGACGATGACATAGGCAGGTGTTGTTCTACGATAATGCAGATGGAGAGAGGCATTTCCTTATGCCATTTGAGATGTTCGTAACTCCCGTCGTTGTAATTCCCGAAGAAAAAGAGGAAGTAAGTACGGTTTTGCAGCTCGTTGCTTATTGATAATTTCCGAGATATCCTCCGAGTGGTGGGGGAAAATACCGACGTACCCTCGGGCGAGCCCTCATCTCACTGTCATACATAAATTAAAATAAATAAAATACACGGGAATTAGAAATAATATTATGAATGTCGAGAGGCCCTATGGATCTGTCGGGAGTCGTCGTACTGCGAGGAACTACACTCGTAATTTTTCGAGCTTATTTATGATTATAAATTTTATCTCGTTACAACACACACAGTTCAAACGATAAAAATACGGGAAATACCAGGGGGAAAATATATACGGGGGCAAGGAAAACTCAAGCACTTACTTTTCGGGTAATCCTGAGTTCCGGGTTTCTCCACTTTCCTCAAAAAACGGGTGATATTCGGAAATTTACGCTCTCAATAACAAAAAATGGCGTCGCTCGAAAATTGGGCTTTATTATTATCGGTCCATTTTATAATTTTTTTCGAAATTTTGCATCATAGCTTTTTAAATCTGTTATTAAAAAAGAGGTGCTTGAATATGAAACTCTCTAAAATAATTTCTTATATTATCCGAAGCTGCAATAACAATGCACAATGACGACCACAAAGATGATGAAACAACAAGCGCGAACATACCTAAAAAAATTCTCTTTAATGTGGATTCTTCATTTGATTGACACTAAGTTGAATATTGAACAATGATAAATTCTTTCAACTATTTATGCCAAACGCTGGATCAATTGCATGAACTGTTCTTTGGATTATAGTGCTTATTGAAAATGAAATTCAAATTGCTATATAAATCTCAACAACTTCTTTATCAATTTTACCTAAATTTAGTGTAAAACATTGATACACTCTATTTGAGTATTTCTTGAAAAATTTAAGATCAGCTATTTCAAAACAAATTCAGAAAATGAGACTTAATAATTGAATTTTTCATAGAGAGGCAAGTCAGAAAAAAAAGATTTTTAGCGAGTTACATTTTTCATTCCTGTCAACCGATGAGTATGAAATTTATATATCATTTAAGGACTGAAACAACGAATTGTTCTGGCAGTGTTGAAACCAATTTAGTTGACCGGTTTCATTGTAAGCCAGATTAGAGTTTTTTCAACTCTGTGCATGATTCACTATTGAGTACCGGAAGGATTTTGCTTGATGTCTTATTTTCTTTATAACAACATTCCACAACAAGCAACAGAGAGATTTTTCAATTAAGCTCCCAAGTCAAAGATATTATTTCCAATTTATAAATTCATTACTTTCTAAATTTGTAAATTAGTTCTTGAGCGATATATCAATTTCATATTCATTGATTGACTGTAATAAGGATATATAATTCTCTGAAAAAAATTTACTTAAAATATTTATAAATTTTGAAATGACTCAGTTTTTTTCAACACTCAATCAAACTTTATTTACAGCTTGCATATTTAAGGATAATTATTATTACACCTAACGTTGCTGTATAATAAACAAATGATACACACTGCACCACCAAACGTATTGTCACGTATTTTCAACGTGAGCGAGCATAAATGACGAAAACGAATCGGGAACACAAATCGAGATCGGTCACCTTCGGCCGTCCATCCTCGTTCGCGCATCCGCAAACCCGGTGGGCGCCAGTTAATTTTTGTTCCACCGGTATTAACGAACCGGTATGTCCGAGGAATCGAGGTGAGCAGTCTCGATTCCAATAACTAAACAAAATCGGAAGCTCGAAGCAAAAGCTAACGATCGGGAGCAATCATAACGAAATCGGTACCTAGCTAATTTTTGTTTCACCGGTATTAACGAACCGGTATGTCCGAGGGATTGAGGTGAGCAGCCTCAATTCCAATAAAATCGAAAGTCTGGATCAGAACTAACGATCGAGAACAACGACAAAGGCAACGGTAGCATAGTTAATTTTTGGGGTCGCGTAAAATTAACAAACGCAACTGGATGCGCTCGTGAGGACGAACGGTGGCGGAAATGCACGGCCGCTCAGGCTGCTTGGTCGTGGTAGAGAGGGTCGAGGTTAGCCCAATAAATAGCTTTATTTTCGATTAATACATCAAAACACGGGAGCTCAGAGAGCTGTATAAAAAAATCCGGGAGCCATATTCCGCGCAACAGGGAACCACATAAAATTATGGTAATGCATTTAAAAAATGCGCGAGAACCGGCAAAACGCGTCGAGAGCGAACGGCAATCACGCGTGGCATAGCAATGCGCGGGTATTGCGGAGCCGTCGCTAGCTGGCCGTCCTCGGCCGCACGAGAACTTTTCCGAAAATATTCTCGAAATCTATGAATTAAATAAATAACGGGAACGACTCACCCAATAATATTCCAAAGAACCTGAGGAGCGGAAACCATCATCCCAGGAGGGACATGGGAACAGCAAGGCACTAACTACACTGCACCAGGCACGAGAACTGTTAATTTTATTTTAATAAAATAAACTCTGTCACTGCACGAGTAGGCATGGCTCACATAGCACACGACGAAACACGAGAACTCAGCTTAACGCTGATACACGATGTACTATCGAGTACCGAGAACTACGCGGAACCGCACGCGCGAGCTACCGAAAAACTTGTCAACACGGGAGCGTATTGACTACTCGGGGCACCTCGGTGGTGTCCCGAGCAAGACTGATTAATTCGAGTCATCATCGGGAGCCCATCATGATTATTATTTCGATCCTTCCAAAATCCCTTGCCCGTGAGCTACTGCCCTCTCTCACTCGAATAATTTCTCAACTATTACGGGAGCGCAATTAATGCCGGTAACTTTGAAAATCTAAACAGCTGCCTCCCTTGGTGCTTCACGCGAGAACGGGCCTATACTTCACACTTACTCGACACTAGGATGCCCCATCCTATGCCAAAAACTAACAACTCGCCACCCGTTCTCCAGCGCAATGCACTCTCGCTATCGGGCGCCGGATTTGCACCGGTCTAAAACTAACTGCAAGACCTTTGCCGGCAATTCTTACTTGTCGGGCTGCTTGTTTCGATGAGCTCTCATCCTCGCGACAAGTTCGAATATGCCGAGCATTTTGTCCTCACCAAAAAAAAAACAGAACGGAACTCAAGAACGGAAGCTCTACTCTAGAGCTCGTGGTTATCCGTAACGAGATCCAGATCTCGAGGAGGGCAGCGACGGAACAGCGACAATATCGCCAACAAAATACCCTTGTGAACGCGATTTACAAAAAATCACGTCACAGTATTTAAGAGGGGTCGTTTTATATTGCAAGCTACATAATCTACAAAATTATCACTTTCTATCACTTCACTTACATACAAATAATATACCACTACGACGCTGCTCACTGTATCACTCCGCAGTAGTAAGCGGTGCGCTATGGCGACCCCGACTCCTATCCCCACTCCTTTTCCCCCCGCTACTGCGAGAGAGAGAGAGAGAGAGTGGGGATGAGAATGGAAGGTAGGAGCATTGTGTCGTCAAAGCGCACCGCTTTTTTACATGTATTGAAAATATATACTTTCATATTTTATTATTATTATCATAAATATTATTATTATTAATATTAGTGAGCGGGTAGAGAATCCGACGAATCTATGCAAGACCGCTTTGTAGGTTTTATCATTGTTACGTCATGGCTCGACGCCCCATAAAAACGCACTACTTAGTGTAATAAATACATTTCTTTTTTACATTTTTATCAACAAAACTAAAAGATAGTTCATAAGGAAAATTTTAAAAAATTTTTACTTTATTTTTTTTCCATTATAAAACATTGTTAAAACAATGTTGATATTGGAAACATAATCATTGTTAAAACAATGATTATATTTCCAATGAAAGCCGTTGAATACATTTTTCAACGCATGTTAAGGTACATTTTAATTTACTTTGTAAAATTTACCTGCTGCAAGCGAAAGCATTAAGAGCCTTCATTTGCGCAGAAAATATAAATAAGCTAGCGTAAGCATTCACATATGTCGACGAGATGCATTCGAGCATCTAAGACCCAAGCGTGAGCAATGCGAAGACGAAACATTGATAGAGGCTGGGCCCGGAGTCCCGCCACTGAGAAGTCCGATAAGGACTCGCGGGAACTGCAACTAAGCAAATTCTGCAGTTGGACTCGGAGGGGATCCTCGGTCCAGCCGGCTACAATATAATATTAAAATTTAGTTCTCGACGCGATTCATAACGGTACACATCAAAAAACCCAAGAGTATTGTTTTACGGTCAGACTCCGAGTAAAGAGCAATTTCAAGTGAAGTGAGTGCTAAGCGTGCCAGCAATTGCTCACGTTTGAAAACCTACCGGGATTTTTAACGCACAACAAGTACTGTAAGTCTCAAGCTCGTTTTATTATTACACGATTTCCTTGTCTTATTGCGATTGGAATCGTTTAAAACAAAACTATTCGATTTTTATTGCGATTTAACTTAGTTGACAGAATTTAAAACAAAACTGTTTGAATTTAATGCAAATTGAAATCGTTTACTGTTAATGCAAATTGTAATTGCTTATTCGATTTTCATTATTATTTAATAAATTCAAACAAAACTGTTCGAATTTTATCGCAGATTGAAATTGTTTATTCGATTTTCATTATTATTTAATAATTTAAAACAAAACTGTTCGAATTTTATCGCAGATTGAAATTGTTTATTCGATCTAAATTATAACTTAATAATTTAAAACAAAACTGTTTGAATTTAATGCAAATTGAAATCGTTTACTGTTAATGCAAATTGTAATTGTTTATTCGATTTTCATTGTTATTTAATAAATTCAAACAAAACTGTTTGAATTTTATCGCAGATTGAAATTGTTTATTCGATCTAAATTATAACTTAATAATTTAAAACAAAACTGTTTGAATTTTATGCAAGTTGAAATTGTTTATTCGATCTTGATTATTATTTAATAATTTAAAACAAAATTGTTTACTAATAATGCAAATTGTAATTGTTTATTCGATTTTCATTATTATTTAATAAATTCAAACAAAACTGTTTGAATTTTATGCAAGTTGAAATTGTTTATTCGATCTTGATTATTATTTAATAATTTAAAACAAAATTGTTTACTAATAATGCAAATTGTAATTGTTTATTCGATTTTCATTATTATTTAATAAATTCAAACAAAACTGTTCGAATTTTATCGCAGAATGAAATTGTTTATTCGATCTAAATTATAACTTAATAACTTAAAACAAAACTGTTTGACTATTAACGCAAATTGAAATTGTTTATTCAATTTTTATTATAATCTAAGCGTTTAGGCACAATTTATTTGATTTTTCGTTTAAATTGGTTGACACAGTAACTCCCTTTTATTGTAATTGAATTGTTTAAAACAGAAGGGGTTTTGATCTTTTTAAACGATTCGAGCTTTGTATTCAATATTATTATTTAACTGTTTATCCAAACAACAACTACTCGACTTTTACATTTGCTTTACACAAAAAAAATGTAATCGAATTGTTTAAAACGGAAACGGGTTCGACCCTTTTGAACAATTTGACCATTTTTATTTATTTTAACTGTTTGAAATGTTTAAAACAGAAAATTATTTGACCTTTTAATATATTTGAATTGTCCTTCTCAAACTTGTAAATTTGTTTTGATCTTTGAATAATTAAGGGGTTTCACAGCCTCAGTAAACAACAGAAAGTCCCGCCTGAATTTTATTTCAAAACCTTTTCCCCAAAACGACGGGGTTTAGTCCGAGAGAGCGAGACTCGGTCGGGTGCGGTTGATGCCGACCCCTCAAATTCTTGCATTTACTTGTGTCACCAGAGAAATAGGTTACTTCGAACGGAACGAGGAGCATTTCCTGGACAAACTATTTAACTATCGTATCAACGAAGGCCAGTTGATCGAATAATTAGCGAAGCAAAATATTAACGATCAAAGGCGTTGCTACTCGAACGCACGAACTATCCTTTTCCGCAAATAACTACACAGGTAAGTGACTACGTACGTTTGGCCCTGTTGGGTCTGAATGCACTATTTAATGCATTTTTTATAATTGATAATTTTACGATAAAACTTATAAAACCAAAAGAACGCACAAAAACTCCACAACCACGTCGACATTGGTCTCCGGCCCCTGAGGCGGCAAATTCCGCCCTAAAACGGAGGAAAAATAAATAAATTACGTTTCGTTGTGTCGTTTTCAAGAAACCATGACGTAACAATCATTAATGTTTTATTAGTGAGCGGGCAGAGAATCCGACGAATCTCTGCAAGACCACTTTGTAGTTTTTAAAGTTTATCGGGGGCCCAGATCTAAAAACCCGGAAAGCGAAAAAAGGTCATTTCCGTGCGAGCAACGTGGCCCCGGCTCACAACGGTATATACATACCGCAGCGCGCTGCTGCTCCCGGAAATCTTTCGCAATCAACAGGGATTAGGGCCCCTCTATTGTTCAAAATTTATTTTAGTTTTATTTTTGAAAATAATATTTATAATAACACTAAAATAAACGAATGAAGCTATAAATACCTTTTTATGCTGCTGGTGGTGCCCTCGGAGCCGATGTTGGTTATTAATTATAATACTTATTGTTTTTCACACACACGCACACACACGCACACACTGAGGTTCCTAACGCCTCTGATCGCCCCTTCCGTCGGTGTCATACCCGCTGTCATGACCGAAGTCATGATCAATGACATCCGGAAGGGCGATTTCCCGCGAGACAAATGCCGCGAGGTCGACGCCGGCAGGTAAAGACAGCCGCGCGGATAACGGCTGCTCGTCCATTACCTCGTCCACTATTACGTGCCCTCGCGAGCGATTTGCTCCAAGACCGCTTCGGCACCATAATCCTCATCATCGAGGCCTACTACCCGGAGCTCGATTGAGAGCGCGGGTGTTGTGGCAGCCCGCGGATGTGGCACGCGTAAGTCTATTAAATTATGATAGGCGGTGAGGCCCTCGTCTATCAGATAAATTTCAAAAACCTCACCGTCCCAATCACCGTGCACTATAATACCGCGCGCTGCACTACCATGGCAAAACACGATAACCGAGGCGCCGTCTGTAGCGTCCTCACGCCTCAAGAACAAATTTCGTTGCTGTCGGTTTTCACACTAAAATTTTTGGAGGAATGTTTGCAGCGAAACAAACATTCGCTCCATCTCCACTGTACGGATTTGCACAAAACACGCGCTTATCACGTATACAGTCCGACCCACAGCACCTACACTCAACACCGGGTTTTCTCGTACGGGATACATTTTTTCTGACTCTTATAGAAGCGCGACTGATGAAGACTGATGCTCGAGATGCATAGTCTCTTTGACGACACGCGGCAATTGCAGAATTAGCAAGGTGCCCCCGCCGGTACGTGCTTCTTCGCTAAAAGAAATAATAACATGAACGATGACACGCTGCAGCTGCATCAACGGAGCGCGGAGACTTCGATGCTGACCGTACTCTGAGTCAATGACACTTCAACAACTTAACGGACAAAGATCGTTCGATTTCGTCAGAGTATTTTATTTTTGCTGAAATGTCCGAATTTTATACGAATGAAAATCACGGCATGATCGTCAGTCAAACGACAACCGCCCCGTGAGAGACTAAAAAGTTAATTTAGATTACGCTGATAAAAAATGTCGAACCACACCCTCCGATCGTATATTTTAGCGCTATTAAAATTAGCGGTAATTCATAGTGCGCGAATTAGATGACGCTGTGACGATAATTGGCGTAAGAGTTTACGCGATTTATCGCGCGAAAAACTCATTAAACGCTTGAAATTCATCTTGTGGTGGTCACCTTCCCGTGTCATTATGGTGGCCCATAATAGAGGTATTCTGCAAGGGTTTGAAGTGCTTCGAAGTGTGTACGAAGAGCTCGAGCGACGCAAGTTCGAGGACACCCCTACAGCCAGAGCGATTTTCAATGAAATTCAAGGTAAGCATTATTGATTATAAATCTTAAACTTACCCATGGGTAATATATTCTATCGTCGGTAATTTCTACAATCGGTCATTTCTACGGTAGGTAATTCTTTGAGGTAAGCATTGTTGATTATAGATCTCAAACTTACCCGTGGATAATATATTCTACTATCGGTAATTCCTACGGTCGGTAAACTAATAACTCGCTAATTTTTAATATATAACCACCAGTTAACTCAGTTGTAAGAGAGATCTGCGTGGTAATAGCGGGCTCGAATGACAAAGTACCCGCGAGGATATATTACTTTTCTTTCCAATATGTCCTTCCTCTGTAGACATGTTGAGAAGCAGATGAGAATAGAATTGAGGAGAATGTGAGGCTTCAAAAATTCGAAGATTTCAAAATATTATAATCGCAATAAATCTAAAAATTCAAAATTTGATCATGTCAATAAATTTAAAAATTTATAATTTCAAGAATTTCAATAATTCAAACTCTTTAATATTAATAAACTCAAAAATTCGAAATTTTGTAATTTCAATAATCTTAAAAAATTCGAATTTTATAATCTCAAAAATTCAAACATTTATAATTTCAATAATCTCAAAGATTCAAACATTTATAATATCAATAATCTCAAAAATTTATAATTTCAATAATCTCAAAAAATTCAAAAATTTTATAATTTCAATAATCCCAAAAATTTAAAATTTCATAATTTCAATAATCTCAAAATTTTATAGTTTTAATAAATTCAAAATTTTATAATTTCAATAAATTCAAAAATTCAAACTTTTATAATCTCAATGAATTTAAAATTCAAAATTTTATAATCTTAATAAATTCAAAATTTTATAATCTCAATTAATTAAAAAAATTCAAAATTTCGAAATTTCTTCTTCTTCGAAGAACTTCTGATTTTTCTTCACAGTTTATGCGCAGCTTTTCAAGGCTTCAACCGAAGAAGACGAAAGCGCGTTAATAGAAGCGACACGTACTGCGGAAGAAGAGGATCACCGGCGTGAAACCCAAGAACCTGATTCCGGTGAGACTAAAGATTAATTTATTAATATTCACTATTAATAATAATAATAATAATGAAAATTATTTTTCAACCGAAACAGAACCCTCATCGGACCTCGAGTACGAAGACAATAACCACATGAATGACGATGACCCGCTAATTGCCGTCATCGAAGCAGCTCGCGCTGCAGAAGAAGTTGAAGCAATCGAACATGCATATCGTAAGTATTTCTCTTTGCAAAAACGAATAAAGCGATTTTGCAAATTCTCGTAGTCTATATATATTTCATCAAGGGTACGAACTGATAAGGTTGATTTTAATTAGTGTCTGAACGCGATCGAGAAGAGGAACTATCACCAGGCCCGTCAGAGGACCGCAATAGCAGAAATGAGACGGTGTATAACCAAAATGTTCGGACAGAGGCGAATTGTAAGTATTTGCAGAAAACTACCAAAAACTTTTGAAATTTTTAATGTGATTCAGCATAATAATGATAATTCAATCTTGAATAGCTGATCGAGAAGAAGCATTACCAGATACGCTTGATACTAGAAATAACCACCCGTGCGAGGCCGTAACATCGCCACGTACGGTTGATTTACTCGATGCATTAGGTGACCCGTCCGATACCTTTGGAGAACAAGAGTTTCCGGAGAACCAATTAGGGCTACACCCTAGTGAGTTGGAAGATGCATGGTTTGAAGGGGCTATGAACCTAGGTAAACAACCGGAAGTGGTACAATACAGGACAACTGTGTGTATGTATGAATGAATGAATGTCACCGGCGAAAAATCAAGAAATGTAATTCACTGAACAATGAAAAATAAATACAACAAAAAAATGCAGATCGTCTATTTTCTTCAGGGATACAGAGGGGAGCTGGAACCCGACGACGACGAAACCCCGCCACATACAATGAGTTGCAACCAGCGGGTATTCGAATTGAGATAATGCAGGAGACAGCGCGGTATTTCAAACGTTTTAAACTTTGTGGTCGGGAGACGACTCTACGTATTCGCGAGCCATCACCAGAAATTAGTGTAATGAGCTGGCTCGAGGGAGCGTTCAGTGATCTTCTCACCCACATCACCAACTCCTGCGAGGGCGGGGATTATGAAGGAATATCGTTTACAGCGAGTAACTTGACACGCGGACCCGTATGGCTGTCTTTTCGACCTGCTCGTGATTACGAGTTGCAAGATTTATGACATCTCATAAGTAGCGTTGTACAGAGTTCGGAATAGTTTGACCCTAATGTCGAATGCAACATAAAAACGTCCGTTGTGAAGGGTGTCGAAGGTCGTAGCCGACGAAAAGGATTAACACACGAGGGTGTAGCAAAAAGATCCATCTCAACGATATGTAACAATGATAATTTGTGTTTACCACGATATTTAGCGGCTGCCCTGGTGTACGCGGAACGGGAGGAAATTCGCACGGGCGATTACATACTAAATGGCAACGGGTGAGACAAATTAATGGCTCGGCCCAAAAAAACAGCAGCGCTCGAGCCGCCGCGATGTGCAAACGTTAGAGTACCGAACGACGGTTGCGGTGTAAATGAAATCGCTTAATATCACGAATACTTGGCGCGAGACGGTATTGCAATTGTCGTCTTTGAGTTTTTGGCTCTAGGTCTACGTAATAGGAAATCTATCTTCAATGGTACGAAAACAGTAGTAAGCACAGTAGGACAGGTCCGCCACACATTGTATATCCTGTATTACGAGCGCTCACACCATTTCCAGCCAATTCTTAATCTTAGAGGGGCTGTCGGCAGTACTGGTTTCTGTACATCGTGCGATACGTTATATCTAAGGCTAGATCATAGATGTGCCGGAAAAAAAAGATGTCCCCGATGTCTCAGGACGCCTCGGTGTGATCCTCACACAGGAGGTACGATTAGATGTGCGGCATGCAATCGTGTTTTTTTTTTTGGAGAGATATGCTTGAGAAATCACCGAACCCCCGAGCTCGCAAAAGAAAAGAAAAATGAACCGAGTGTTTGCGCAACTATTAAACGCTGTCCCGACTGTTTTTGCACGATCAGACCGCTAGTGAGAAAAAAGAAACACGTGTGCTCCGTAGGTTATTGCGTAACTTGTAAATCAGACAAGCCATACAATCACTTGTGTTTCATGAGACCGCTTCCAAACAATCGAGAATTAAAGAACAAAATATTTATCTTTTACGATTTTGAAACGCAACAGTGTACGCCGCTAGAGGGTACCACCGACACACGCGTGCATGAGCCGAACCTCTGTGTAGCACAACGTGTTTGTACTAACTGCTGCGATAATGACTCTATGGCGAAACCATGTAAATTTTGCGGGGCACATGAGTTTGTATACAGACACAATCCGGTAGCTCAACTGGTAGAGCTAGCTATGCGAAAAATCGTGGGTTTTTCCGGCGCAATCTTAATCGCTCATGACGCCCGGGGTTTTGATGCCCAATTCATTCTTTGATATTTTATAAATGAAAAAAGACACAGTTACCATCACTGATTATGAAGAGTACGAAAATTATCAGTATGCGTATCGGTAAACTTGTGTTTCTCGATAGCCTACACTAATTCCACATGTCTCTGGGTAAGCTCCCTAAGTCCTTTGGGTTAACTGATGCCCTAGCTAAAGGTACTTTTCCTCACCTCTTCAATACAACGGAGAATCAGAATTATATGCGGGACTTATCTCCGATGGAGCATTACTCCCCCAATAGCATGTCAACAATTGTGCGTAATAATGTGTTCGAGCTGTGGTATCGTGAATTGAAGAATCCGGATTATGTGTTCGAATTTCAAAAAGAAATAGTAGCCTACTGTAAAAACGACGTTACGATACTGGGACAGGCTTGTATAGTTTTCCGGAAAATGTTCATAGCCAAAGGGTCTGTTTGTTCATTCAACGAGAGCACTACGAAAGCATCCGCTTGCTTTCGCATTTTTAGGAAGAATTTTCTTAAGAACGATACGATTGGTATTATAACTAGAAACGGGTACAGATGGGCTAATAACCAGTCGAAAAAAAGCAGTTAGCTAGCTTGTATAGATGGAGCATATTCTTGGACAGCGTATCATCCACGCGGGTCGATCGCGTGAGTTTAAGCTACCTCTGAATTTAACGGTGGACCGTTACTACGAAACATCCAATGCGACACATGTGCTACGTACAGTTTCACGGTTGTTACTGGCATGGCTGTCTGAAATGCTTTTTGACTAGTAGAGATCAAGCACAGGGCGAAGGTGTATCCATGAACGAACGACACGGCGAACGATAGCCGTGGCTTATAAGATACGGAATAGTGGTTACAACCTGACCGAGATTTGGGAGTGTGAATATGACCGTACGCTTGCAACCAATGAACAAATGCGGGACTTCGTTCGAGATAACGCTCTAGTGAAATCAAACCCGCTTAACCCCCGCGATGCTTTTTTCGGCGGTCGTACAGAAAACATGGTCACACTGTACGACGCGAAAGATAATAAGCAGATACGATACGTCGATGTTCGTTCGTGATATTCTTACGTTTGTAAATACGGTAAATTTCCCGTAGAACACCCTGAAGTGTTTGTAGGCGACGAGTGTATGGCGTTACTCGGTACTAATAATGATCTCACTAAGGTAGAAGGTCTTGTTAAATGCACTGTCTTACCACTGCGCAATCTTCACCACCCTGTGCTACCGGTGCGTATGCACCAGCGTTTGTTATTCGCTCTATGTCGTAGTTGTTGTGAAAGTATGAATCAGAGTAAGTGCACACATAAAAGGCCTGCGGACCGTTCGTTTAACGGTGCATGGGTAGTCGACGAGTTGAGAAAAGCCGTATCACGCGGGTATACAGTGCTTCATGTGGAGGAAATCTGGCAATACGAGATAACACAGTATAACCGCGATTCACGTTCAGGCGGTCATTTCTCCGATTACATAAATACCTTCCTAAAAATTAAACAAGAATCTAGCGGCTGGCCTGTGGAGTGTGTGGGCAACGACAAAGGTCAAACAAAATATATCGATGATTTTGAGCGGTCAAAGGGGGTTAAACTAGATCGTGAAGCGACAACGAAAAACTCCGGGCTACGCCAAGTAGCCAAATTGTGTCTGAACTCGTTTTGGGGAAAGTTTGGACAGCGTGAAAATTTACCCCAAACCGTGATAGTATCAACACGCGCAAAGCTCGTGGAATTTTTGACTAGCGCGGAGTACGAGATTACAGGTATCCTACCTGTAAATCATCACATATTATATGTCAGTTGCATAAAAAGGGACGAAACTGTAATCCCCTGAGGAATCGCTAACTCTGTAATCGCTGCGTATACAACAGCTCAGGCACGCTTAAAATTGTACAGCTATTTAGAGCGTCTGGATCGACGAGCACTATACTACGACACCGACTTGGTTATTTACGTGACAAACAATAACCCTGATAAATACGAACCACCAACAGGACAGCTTTTAGGTGATCTTACAGATGAGCTTGAACCGAGTTTTTATATAAAATCTTTCGTTTCCGGGGGACCTAAATTTTATTCGTTCATAACACGTGCGCCTGATGGTAGTGAAACGGAAGTTTGTAAAGTAAAATGTATAACACTCAATTAAGCAAATAGTCAATTAATAAATTACAAAACAATACGTGCCGACATAGTTGGTGACACGGAGGAACCTATCGAGGTGAGATTTGACGCGATTCGTCGAACACCGTTCCATCACGTCGTCAACCGTGTAGAAAAAAAAAGATGTAAGCCATCGAGTGTTGAACGAAGAAGAGACGGGCAATACGGCTCGCTGCCGTATGGTTACAAGGAGTAATCTATTTTGTCGAAATGTAAATAATGTATATAATGTAAATATACATATTTTTATTGTGTCATAAAAGTTTTATAAATTTCCCTACCAGTCCAAGTCTTTATCACTCACAGCGTTATAATAATTTACTCATTCGTAGAGATGGACACGCGGTGGAAACACCCTCGGACCTCAATAATCTGCGGGCCCACGGGCTGTGGTAAGACGTATTTTGTAAAAAAAGTTCTTGAAATTCATCTCCTGTATGAGTAGCGAGCCGTTCGAGAGAATTATTTTTTTAAATTCCGAATAGCAACACGCATAAACTGAGTATGGTACATCGATAGAATTTCACGAAGGCTTACCACAGAGTACAGATTACGCTGGTGACCCACGTGTTAAACTCATAATCATTGACGATTTGATGCGTGAGGCATAGAACAATAGCGTTATAGATCTCTTCACTAACGGTAGTCACCATAAAAACCTCAGCGTTATATTCATTACGCAAAATCTATTTTATCAGTGTCACGGGCAGCGTGATATCTCACTGAATGCCAATTATTTCGTTGTATTCAAAAATCCCTGTGATCGTGCCCAAATACAACATCTTGCACGTCAGGTATATCCTGAAAATCCGCGTTTTTTACAAGAGGCCTATCACGACGCAACGTCCAGACCACATAGATACCTGCTCCTCGATTTGAAACAATCAACACCTAATAATTGCTGATTTCGCACATCTATGTTTTCCGATGACCCTCATCATTTCGTATATGTACCACGAAGGAAGTTAAAAAGCGGCTGCAATTCAGTTCAACTGCCAGTTCGACGCTTGCAACGGTATCTGAAGGGCCATCAGGACGGATAAGTGAAAAAAGAACGATACACCGAGGGAATCGACAGTTTAACGTAAGTGATGTCGCAAGGAGGTTCACCACTCTGTAAGAAACACGTTGCGATATTGAGAGCTCTTCAGCACCTCAATAAGGAGCAGCGTGAAGCTGTTTTACGCAAAGCCGATTCGGGTATCATCCGCTGTATTTGTGAGTGCGCCTTGAACATTCTTTACGGTAACATACCGCTGAAAACCGTTGGAAGAAAAAAAATTACGTCGCTACGCCCCCGTTCTCCGTCGCTTAGCCTCGAAAAATGGTAGCTGGAGAAGCAAGAAACGATTCGTTGTTCAGAGCGGTGGGTTCCTGCCTCTCTTACAAGCACCAATACTAAGCACCATTGTGTCAAATTTGATCAGTAAATGATGGAGCACGCGAAGAAAATGGTACTGGTGCCGGAGGAGAATCTTTCTCAAATGGGTACGCCAAGTCATAGACAGCCAGATCCTGACACTGGTGTGTTACGACCCGTGCAAGGTATTGACGCCTTACTGAGCAGACTGGACATCGAAATGAAGGATATTCTAAATTGCAATTCGTACAAAGATAAGCGTGAGAAATGGTGTGCGTACTTGACTGTACTACAGCGCTCTCTCCATTTTGCCGATGACGAAAGAGCTGGTCAGTACCGTGCGCTCATAAGGAAGAAGAAAGATACTACAGAGTTTGCTTCTGGTGAAGAAGTAACCCGTGACAGCATGAACGACTCCGTTATCATTGAGAATGTACCAGCTAAATACCGCAACAAACTAAACTATTGCTCTGTCGTTTGCGTGAGACATCATCAGCACAATTTTCTTGGGACCCTGCTGGTGTCGTGACCATCAATGGAATACTCGTCAAACACTCAAACATTGTTGATCTTGTAAATGCTGCCATGCGGTCGAGGAAAACGTCTAAACCAACAGGACGTGGTACTTTTGCCAGATTTCTGAGAACGATGCAGACACCGCGGGAATTCATCGGTAATGAAGAGCTGTGGCTAGAATCGAGGGCTAATTCAACATTACGACACTCGCAAATCGATGACGATAGTGGTACTACTAGTGATGACTGCGCTGCATTAAGTCAGTCATCGTTGCACAGTGTTAGTGAAAGCAAATCCCCTCAGCGTGGTGCTGGGTATAGTAATAATAATAATAAGAAAATACGTGTAGCTTGGCTTAACCTGAAATAATAATAATAATAATAATAATAATGAAAACATTGGAAAAAGCGTACTTTAATACAGCCCATGAAGCATCGTTTTCAGGTGCCGCGAATCTACTGCGTGTAGCACAACAGAAGAAAGTTTCCAAAGCAAAGACGCAGCAGTGGCTTGAAGCGCAGGATGCTTACACTAAACACAAGCCTGTGCGGCATCGGTTTCCACGACGTATTTATAACGTACGAAATATTGATGATTTTTGGGAAACTCATCTTGTGGATCTTCGTTCATTCAAGGATTACAATGATAGATATGTTTATCTCCTCGTTGTTATCGATGTTCTTAGTAAATTTGCTTGGGTCCAGCCGTTACGCGACAAAACTGCCGCAGCGGTGGCTAAAGCATTTAATGTCATAATAGCGAAAAAAAATAGTAACGGTAGATCACCCGTTTGTCTGCAAACGGACAAAGGTAAAGAATTCATAGGTGCTGCATTCCAGACCCTATTGAGGAAAAACAACATCTAGTTTCGTATAGCGAGAAATCCCGATATAAAAGCAGCTCTTGTAGAAAGATTCAATAGAACACTGAAGGAGAGAATGTGGCGTTATTTTACGTATTCTAGGCAAAAACGTTACATCGATGTTCTGCAGGACATCGTTCCTGCATACAATCATGCTACGCACAGCAGCATAAATATGACTCCTGCCTCCGTAACGTTAATGACAGCTGCGCGGGCCCGGATTAATCTGATACAACGTTATAAGAAATCAGACCATTGCCCTTCTAAATATAACGTGAGCGATATTGTACGTATCAGTAGTGCAAAGGTAGCCTTCGCGAAAGGTTACGACGGTGGGTGGACTAGCGAATTATTCAAGATACATCGTATTCCGCAAAGTATTTGTCCCGTGACATACATCTTGCGCGATCTTCACGACGAGGATATTGATGGTATATTTTATGAACCCGAGTTATCGCGAGTGCAAACGCTGAAAAGAGGACTGTCGAAATAAAGGAGGAGTTTGACATTGTGTTGCCTAGCAACAGTAGTCTGGATTATTACCCGGATAACTTGACAACGCGATATACCACCCGATTGCCACGACGTGTGACCCTCCATGGTAATTGGGCCGTTTCTTTAGCTGAAATACACATACCTATGACAATGTTACATGTACCGCGCGAGGGGGACCGAAAGTTTATCAATATTGTAACTAATGTTGTAATACCGGGTGGCACGGCTGATATTGATTTTGAGGCTGATCGCGTCTGTACCACCAGGGGTATACCGCAGTATAAACACACTACTCGAGACAATTAACCATGTACCGTGTGTTGCGGGGCATCTGAAATTCCAATATGCGCACAACGGCTATGTTACTGTGACACGTATCTGTGAATCTTGTGAGAATCTGGAGCACGCCTTCTATTTTTCCGACGTGTTGAATAAAGTTTTAGGATTCACTTACTCTCAGGATGTGATAGTTCAGAGAGGAATAAAATACGTTGCTGAGAGACCCGCTAATCTAGCCAACGGGACACCCAATATGATGTATGTTTATACCGATATCTGTGAACCCTATATTACAGGAGACGTGCACACGCCCCTGTTACGGGTCGTACCAGCCGCGGCCTCTGATAATTGTAATTATGGAGCTGTGAAAATCAGAAGTTTTTCACCACCACGTTATGTGCCTTCGCTACGCACGAATTTTCAAACAATTACGATTGATATATAAGATGAATTTGGTGAGCCAATGCCATTTGAGTACGGGACGCTGTCGGTGCGTTACAATTCAAACGTACAGATTAAAACGAAAAATGTATTATTATGACGAATACTTCAATGTGCAAACGGGTGGTGGCCGTGGCGGTTATGGTGGTATCAGCCATGTCTATATAGGCTCACCGAATCAACGAGGTCACGGTATAGGAAGTTTTCTAGGTGGACTCTTTCGGCGTGTATTACCATTCTTGAAACAAGGTGTCCGGGCTGTCGGTAAAGAGGCGTTGCGTTCAGGTGTCAAAGTAGCCACAGATATTCTGGATTCTGGTAAGCACCCAAAAGAAGCATTTAAAGAGCGACTGCGCGAATCAGGGCAGAATCTGAAGCGCAAGGCTGAAGGGAAAATTAACACACTTACGAATGGTTTGGGTTATAAGGCTGCTAAAATAAATAAATTGATTCATTCTCTTTCTGACCGCGCAACAAGACGCATTGGTGTGAAAAAACGAAAAAAGACCGCGAAGTCACGAACACGTTCGAGCAACGAAATAAAGAAGAAGCGTGATAAGAGGAAGACAGTGAAAAGTAGAGCGGCTGTAAAGGAGCGTAACAAGAAGCCAAGAACAGTGAGGGATATTTTCGCTTAGTCACGAGCTGGAAAAATAGCGTTCCTGCATACACACTCGTGCGAGTGTCTCAAATCGGAACTCGAGCTCTTTACACTACCGCCAACTCAGACAACGATTGAGGGAACGCATTCAGTGCACTATAAGCTCATCTTATCGCTGACGGATGATTCATCGATAGAGTTTTTCATACCAGGACAAGGTGATGAGTACATTGACCTCGCCCATATCATGTTAAGTATGCGCGTTAAATTAAAGGCTCCACAGGGCTTGAAAGAGGAGCCGATTGTAGTAGGACCTGTCAATAATCTCATGCACTCAATGTTCAATCAGGTCGATGTGTTTTTGAATCAGAAACTTGTAACACCTCCTAACAATGCTTATGCATACAGAGCGTATATTCGGACCCTCTTGAACTACGGACAAAGTGCAAAGTCTTCGCATCTTACGAGCGTTCTATGGTATAGTGATTCGGCTGGAAGAATGGATGACGTGAAGGATGGTAATGACGGTCTTATGAGACGCCGAACCGTGTTAGGGGCCAATAAGACGATCGATCTACTTGGTCATCTACACTGTGATATCTTCAATAAAGAGAGATTTTTGCTAAGGGTTGTTGGGATGCGGCTATGGTTCGTGCGAACGAGCAGCGCTTTTTGTCTCTTGACCTCTTCGGAAAATTGTACGATCCGAATCACCGAGGCATCGCTCATCGTACGACGCGTTAAAATAGCTCCTGGTATACTTCTCGCCCATGCGAGACCTCTGTCAAAATCTACAGCCGAATATCCACTGACACGGGTTGAGGTTAAAGCTATATCCATGCATACGGGTGTTCATGGTGATATTCTTGATAACGTTATACTTGGTCAACTGCCAAAACGTATAATATCGGTTTTGTCGATAACAAGTCTTTCAATGGTGATCGCACCATGAATCCGTTCAATTTTCATCATTACAACATTAATTATCTTTTATTGTATGCGGATGGGTTGCAAATACCATCAAGACCTCTACAACCAAATTACGTAGACACGGCCATGTACGTGGACTCATACCACACACTGTTCTCAGGTACAGGTATACACTTTCTGAATGAGGGTAACTGTATTCCGCGTACGAGCCATCCGTTTGGTTATTGTTTATACGCGTTTGATCTTACACCCGATCTCTCAGCCAATAGTAACACTCATTAGAATCTTGTAAGACACGGTAGTGTTTGAATAGAGGTACGATTTACAGAAGCTCTAACTACAACAATTAATTGTATTGTGTACGCTGAATACGATAATGTTTTGGAGATTGACTCATCTAGGCAAGTTATTGTGGATTATAGCGGTTAAGTTGAGAGCATATATTTACAGCTGAGACGGAAGCTATCGTCAGTCTACGCTTATACTTCCAAGTGTTACGATCGTGCGTCACATCATGGATATTATCATTGATATACAGGGTCTAAAGGATAGATCTAACGAGTTTATTCCGAAAGAAATTGCCGTAATTTCTGTTAACTCGGATTTTAGTGCACATTGGATCATGTCACCACCCAATGCTTATAATAATCTACCACCTAGTGTAAAGAGACAAAACACATGGTTGATGAATAATCATCACGGTATAGGGTGGTCCGAGGGTGGAACATCATTACGTGCTGTGGAAAACGTACTACAAAAAATTGCCGTGCAAGCCGACCGAATATTCACCAGAGGTTCTGATGAAGCGACTTATTTAACACAGCTAACTGGGTGTTTTATTATAAATTTGGAAGAAGACTCAACGGACCCCTTATTCCGTAATTTACCACCGTGCAACACACTGTGTGTCTATCGTAGTGTATTGTGTAAAAATAGTTCGTATAGGTGTGCTCTAAACAGTGCTGCAAAAATAAAAAAGTGGCTTTGTCATCGTGACCGTATCAATTCTCTGTGGGAGTACAGAACAACCACAACGTGGTACGTTGGTCTAGGTGCATGCAAAAAACCGAACGCATCTCATGAACAGTCTGCAGATACTGCAGGCCCTTCAGAGTATAAAGAAGAACCATACTATCGGTGTTTATCCTGCCGATCGCATTTCCCGGGTTTGGACGAAACCGATTACACTTGTGGTTAACACAGATGGATACAAACAGCCGGGAAGCCACTGGGTCGCCATGTACGTCGATCGATCTGGACACGGATAGTACTTCGATAGCTACGGATTACCACCTATCATCCCCCAGCATCTCCAACGACTCCGACGAAATTGCAAACTCTTTCGATACAGCACTTCTCAACTACAGAGTCCTGACTCACAGTGCTGCGAACATTTTTGTTTTATGTTTCTTCATTTCATGTCTACAGGTCGTGGTATTCACCGGTCAGAAGCGTATTTTCAAATAATTTGTCGAACAACGATAAAATAATAGGTGAATACTATAAAGCGTATTCCCGTAGGGATGATCAGACTAAATATCAGAATAAACAATTTAACGTTTGCGTGCAAAAATGCTGTTCACGAGGTCGTTAATTGCAAAATGGAAAATCACTTAGTTGCAAAGAAATTGTATTACATGCACACGTGTGTCTGAGTCAATAGACTGGTGCAATGTAGCTACTGTTGCAGAAATCTGATATTTCTTAGAGTAGGGGGTGACACTCGTATGATGATGATGAAGCGTCGTCTTTTGAACTACGCCAGTTCAGATTCATCTGTAGCCGCGTCGTCTTGAATACTTGTTCTCCTCCTGTCTATGTATAGGAAAGTCTAACATTACGGACGCGTATAGAAAAACTCTTACAAGACATTGACGCAATCAAAGTTTTAATTCAGTAGCGAGCAGACTTAAATTTGTTTACGCGTAAAATAAAAGTGCTCAAGCTCCAAGATGGATCTATCAACGATTAACAAAGTGGGCAAGCCCGAGGCATATTTACCGTTGAAAAAAATGCCGGAGCTGGAACCCAACAAAAAATATATCGTGACAAGAATAAAGACCTGTAGAACCAAGTGGGGTCCGTGTATTACCGTGGATCTTCAGAACGAATATACATGTTTCCTACCACCGAGATTTGTGGAGGCTTTCGCGAAGGATGATGAACTCTACAGACAGATGATTGCCTGCGCTAGTGAAAAACGATTACTTATAGTGTACTATGGCGAAAAGTACAATCATGTGAAGTTCAGGGAAGTCCCTGTATGAGCATCTCTAAGGTAATTAAAACATCAATGTTTTACGGCTAAATGACAACCGCCGATCCATGGTGTTCAATTTTTAATACCAGACGAAACTTTTGTGATCTAGAAAGCCTAGGCACGGTGTGTTTCAATCATTCAATCCAGCTACCAGCGCCAGGATGTGTTGGATCCCTAGCAGCAGCTACAGCGTCATCACTAGCATACTGTTATGTATATAAATGTAAATAAAAATATGTAAAAATATTTCCAATAAAAAAAAATATATAAAAAAGTGGTGCGCTATGACGACACACTGCTCCGCCTCCCCCTCCTACCCCTAATTCTCACCTACGCTTTGCTCCAGCAAGACGCTAAGCGTAGGAAAGGAGTGGGGATAAGAGTGAGGGTCGCCATAGCGCACCGCTTACTACTGACGGACAATGGGACCGAATTTGTGAACAAACATATGAACCCAGCTTTCCCAATATGGAGTCCGCCAGACCACCATTCCCCCGTATCAGGCCCAAGCTAACCCTGTTGAAAGAGTGAATAGAACACTCAAAACGATGATTATCTCATACGTCGGTGACGACCACCAACTATGGGATATTCATCTACCGGAATTGTGCTTCGCCATCAATACTGACGTCAAGTCCTCCACACATATGACCCCTGCCTTTTTAAACTTGGGAAAAAGCCCAACCTTTGCCAAAAGTCTTAAGAAAGAGATTCTACCTCCCAACGTGATCGACAAAACCGACCCTGCAGTTTGGAGAGACCGAATGAAGCGGTTGTCCCTTCTTCACGATTAAGTTAAACGAAACCTGTCCCAAGCTGCACGACGCCAGGCTAGTTACTATAACCGAGGGCGCGTGGAGAAGCAGTTTGAAGTAGGAGACCTGGTCCTACGGAAAAACTGAGTGTTGTCCACCGCTGCGCACCGCAATACCGTGGCCCGTATGTTATTACGAAGAAGATTTCCCCCGTTATCACCGAAATCCATGTGCCGTTAAAAAGAAGTGTCCCAAGATACATGTCAAGGACCTGAAATTATATCGAGAACCCCGTGATGATGTAATCCCAGAACCAGAGTCGTGAAAATTTAAATGTAAAAATAATGCATTACTTATTTTAAAAAAAATGAATAATGGAACTCAAATCCATTACCCATTACTTTTTCAACGAGTAATGGAACTCAAATCCATTCCTCATTACTTTAGTAATGAGTAATGGAACTCAAATCCATTACCCATTACTTTTTTAATGAGTAATGGAGCGGAGATCCATCACCCATTACTATTTTAATGAGTAATGGAGCGGCGATCCATCACCCATTACTTTTTTAATGAGTAATGAAGCGGAGATCCATCACCCATTACATTTTTAATGAGTAATGCACGGATCCATCACCCATCACTTTTTTAATAAGTAATGGAACTTCCAAACATCATCCATTTTTAAAGTAATGGTTATCTAGCCATTACTTTAAGGTATTCCGAGTGGTACAGTCCCAGGAAATGTGAGATTCGAAGATTTTCAGAGAGCATTTCGAACGTTTCCTAAAGGAATGAAAACTTGAAAAAAATCAAGCATGAGGGGGGCGTCTGAAAAATTAATTTTGCGTAATAATAATTTCAAAAAGTTTTTATCAAATTGTTAAGAAAAAAAATTGTTTTACACATTAACCGGCATCCCAACTTTTTTTGTGATGAAAATAATGTTTATTTTTCTTAACACGTACGAATTTTTTTAGATTTCTTCCGAGATTTTGACATTTTCTTGAAATTTCAATGCAATATTCACCAAAGTTCAAAACCTCGAAGAAAATTCTGAATAAATTCATGCGTATTAAGATAATTAAGCAAATTACTTTCATCATAAGGAAAAGTTAGGTGGTGGGTTAATTTGTTGCACAATTTAAAAAAAATTAGTTCGTTAATTACTTTTTGCAATTATTATTACGCAAAATCAATCTTTTGAACGTCCGATACAGGTTTTTTTTTTTTTTTTTTTTTTTTTTTTTTTTTTTCAATTTTTATAACATTGGGAAATGATCGAAATACTCTCTGAATCTCTCCGAATCTTACATTTCCTGGGACTGTACCACTCGCAATACGTTAAAGAATATTGGTAAATAGAGATGTAAATCGGAAAATTGTTCGAGAAATCAATTAATAAATAGTTAAATGGAAAAATAGTATATAAATTAACAAATGAGTTAATTACTCGACTCTTTCAGGAATTCACATTGAATTTGCTATTCAAAATTTCTGAGTTTTTAGTTTGGATTCTTAATCCGCGATGTCGAAAATCCTCCAGTTACAAATTGTATTTTAATTAATCTCGTCGTGTTGGTACAATAAAATTTGTACAAAAACGCGAAAACCGTTTTTGTTTACCGACCGAATAGTGTAGTGTAACATATTGATAGTACACCCGGCCACTGTGCGGATGATAAGCGCTTACAGCGTATCGCCCCCCCCCCCCCCCTCCAAGCTGCGCGCCTCCGCCGGAATCTTAAAACTTATAGGTATAATTGGAGGTGGCATTAGCGGCACCGTTTCTCGCATTATTGCGAAATGTAGTGATCAGTGTCAATTCATTGTTCTTCTCAACGGCAAGCGGTCTGATACGGTACGTACTCATAACCCATATTACATGCATGGAGGGATTTGGCAATATTTAACTGAAAATGTATTTTAAATACTTTGCTACTTTTTATTTGAATTGCTAAGAAAAATATAATAATCATTCTTTTATTTGAATATTGCATTACCCATCCCTACATGTATTCGATATTATAACTGTTTTGCAATGCGTAGTAATAGTAACGAAGTGTACTACGTATAAGAGAAAAATGATTTTCAAATACACGACCCAATTTGTTGCCAGAGACTCATACACGTGACAACTTAATCGTTCAATTTTTTTGTACAAAAAAAATCATCGATAAAAAATGTATTTCTTACGGAAAAAAAAAATTATGATTTTCTTTTGAATGTGTTATAATAAAAAAAAAATGTTATTCTCATAAAATAATTGTTCATTGTGTAGCTACGGCCTATGTTTACGATTGAAGACGATGAGCCGCTCCGAAAACGATCGCGGATGGCGAGCGCGTCCGAGAGCCCCGCTTTGTTTACGGCAACAGAGACGGCCGCATCAACAACAGGGTCCGACGATGAGCAGCCTTCCCAATCGCACAACAACAACACGGGGCAGCCAGGTAAATATCTTGTATACTATACTTCATCTTTCTATTCAAATTATTTCTATACTCTATCATCATTTTTCCACATTTTTTGAAATTATATTTCAGCAATTGATTTTTTTGTTCAAGTGCAGATACCTCACAATTTTGATGTTACTGGGAAAAAATGTCTACATAAAAGTTGTCGTTTATTGTGAGCTTTCGAGCGAATTTATATAGCCTATTTCAAACAATTGGCAGGTTCCTGTGAGTATGGATTACTCCCGGAGAATGGAGGAATTATTTTAAAAAATTAAAAAACTGATGTTTTTTTTTTCACTGAAAAAATTACAGAGTATTCCTACATGACTGTTGATATTACAAAAAAAAAATCGCCAGAGTGACACCGATCGATCTTCTGGTATTAAAAAATGCATTTGTGTGTAAGTTCCGAAAACGGTGGCATTATTATATTTTTAATTTTAAAAAAGGTGCATTTTGTTGCTAATAAAATGACAGAGTACTTTTGCATGACTGTCGATATCGCAAAAAAATCATCAGAGTGGCACGGATGGAGTTCCTGGCTTAAAAAAAAGTTGCGAAAAACGGGGGAATTGTAATTTTTTTTATACCGGAATCATAATTCCCCCGTTTTTCGGACCTTTAACACAAATGCATTTTTGAATACCAGAACATCGATCCATGCCACTCTTGCGTGTTTTTTGTTGTTGTAAAATCAACAGTCATGAAGGAATATGCTGCAATTTTTTTAGTAAAAAAAATCCGTTTTTAAATAAAAAATAATAATTCCGCCATTTTTCGGAAAAAAATCATGCTCATAGGAATGTGACAATTATTTGAAATATTCCGCTCGAAGGCTAACGATAAATAACAACTTTTATGTGCAGACATTTTTTTCAGTAACTTCAAAATTCCGAAATATCTGCAGTTGAACGAAAAAAAAAACTATTTTCTGAAATATTATTTTAAAAAGTGTGAAAAGATTTACGTAGAGTGTATTTAATTGGTACTTTGATATAAAAATTTAAGGGACAAATCGGAGAGGGTGGAATAAAAAGTGGATGAATCGACAGAAAATGCTTTATATACAAGGTGCTTTCGGTGCTTCTCTGCACGAAATGACAGGTGATGGCAATATGGCTGATAAACGAGGGGACACTCGCTATCTATTTATTGGTTATTACCGGGGGGTTTCGGTGGCAAATGGGGGTGAAAGGGGTTTTACGGGGTCGTAAAAAAAAGAGTTCAAAACTTACAATTAAAAATAATCCAATTCCATGAGCACAGCACTCAGCAGAACAATCTTTGGTTGTCGAAAAAAACACCTTTTACTTACTCGTTATCGGAGGCAAGGAAAAAAAAATTGGCGCCCACGTTGGGCACCGATTTGTGACCCGAAGTTCGCTCCTGAAATGGTACGAGGGGGGGAACGGGTAAAATAAATAAATAATGCGGCAGTTTTAGTAAAACTAGAAAACTACTTCAATTATTCAAAAATTCAATAAATACAAAGAAAAGATAAAGAAGAAAAGAGAAAAGTGGCGAGAAAAACAAATCCGATAATACGGTTCGGGAGTGATTCAAACAAGGTTGCCAGTTGCAATTCGGTGCAACACCGTTTGTGGAATTCGGCAAATTGAATTTCTCAAATCTCAAATAAAAATTACACTGTTAAAAGTTTTTGTATGAAAATTCATAAAATGTATATGAAGTTTTATGCATATACAGTATATGAAATTTTATATACAAGTATGTATAAATATTAAATTATTCGTATATTAAGAACAATACAATATTTGTCATTATTTACACACAAACTTAAATTTGATATAACTTCGTATATTAAACGTGTTGTAAATCTAATAATATTTTCAACAGTGATATATTAATATTACAACAAAGTTTGTGAATTAACTTTTGCAATACACAGCTTATTAAATTTCAATGTCAGCTACATCAATTTCAACATTCAGGTATTGAAATTACAACAGAATTATAAAAATTTATATACATTATATATGAATTTGAATTTGGTATACCGCGTTTGTAAATTTGATATAACTTCGTATATTAAACGTGTTGTAAATTTAATAATATTTTCAACAGTGATATATTAATATTACAACAAAGTTTGTGAATCAACTTTTGCAATACACACCTTATTAAATTTCAATGTCAGCTACATTAATTTCAACATACAGGTATAAAAATTAAAACAGAATTATAAAAATTTCTATACGTTATATATGAATTTGAATTTGGTATATCTTGTTTGTAAATTTGATATAACTTCGTATATTAGACGTGTTGTAAATTTAATAATATTTTTAACAGTGTATAACTATTCAAAATTACTAAATCTCAAACCAGGTAGTCAGAGAGCAAATAAGCGAAAATAATTAAAACAGGGGCATTAGCTATACGGTAGGGCTGAGACATAGGTCAGGACGGGGGGAAAAATGGCCTAACGGTCGGCTCTTACAATGATAATACCCAGGTGGTCTTCACTATTTCTTAAATTATTCAGGGTGGCAAAAAAGGGTCTGGGGTCGAAAAATAACAAGAGTAATTTATAAAACGGGGAATATAAGGGCGGGGGGGGGGGGGGGGAGAATTTATGTTTGAAAATTCGCGAAAAGTCAGAAGGACTATTCACAAATATCAAACTATTAAAATTATGACTTAAAAACAAATTAATGGGGAGGAAAAAATAAATAGAAGAATCCCAAATTGTCTTAAGGACCATTTGGAGTAGGGGGACGGGTTCTAATTAATAATTGTAGGTGATATATTGGGGATTTCGGTGCTTCCTTGCACGAAATGACAGGTGATTGCAATATGGCTGATAACGAGGGGACACTCGCTATCTATTTATTGGTTATTACCGAGGGGTTTTGGTGGCAAATGGGGGTGAAAAGGGTTTCACGGGGTCGTAAAAAAAAGTGTTTAAAACTTACAGTATTTGTAATCCAAAAAAATCAATCAAAACACTCAGTAGAGATCAATTTGGTCGTAGTTGCACTTTAATCGTTCCTATCACGGAGCACGAAAAAGGAATAATAATGGCTAAAAATCCTCTGTCTTCTTCCTCGAATTTACCTTAATTTCCTAATGTTCCTATTGGCCGATCAGCATAGAGAAAGACATCAACGCTGCCGCGAGCAGTAATTGTAACGCGGGGTTGTAGTTCGAAAGGTGAGCGATGGATCGCGGCAGAAGTCCCGTAAATCACCGATCGATATTCTCTCGCTCAACGACGGCATGCGATCCTCCTTACGTTGAACGGCTCCGCGATGACGTCATCCGCGCTACAATCCCACTCCGCAGCGTTTGTCGTCTCTCCCATGCTCAGCACTACTCATTTTGATATAGGCGGGCGGAAAGGAAGGCATTGTGATCTGTTGTTGTTTTTCGGGAGTTTGGTGTGCGCGCTCGGGCAGTGCTTGTAGCGAGATTTCGCTTCCAGCGAAATTTCTCGTTACAATGAAAAAGCAAATTTTTTATCATTAGAGAGAGTCATGAACAGACTATGCTAATTTGATATTAAAGGAATGTTAATCAGAAACACAGGAACCTTAAGTTCGAGTTTAATGAGAATTGTACACCCATCCAAACTTTATAAGATTTACTATTTAAAAAAAAATCCTGAGTATACTGAATATTGAACTGTTGAGCTGAAATTCAGTAGATATATAAAAGAGATTGAAAAGACTACTAGGTGTACCAATTTTTCCATATTTTCTCAACCCTCCCTGCTTCTTCATTATTATACATTTTCCAAACCATAAAAAAGTAAAAATTGAATAATATACTTTGTCATAGAAGTGACTTTGTAAACATAGGAAACAATGTGGGAGCAATTTGCAGAATTTTCTACTTTGCATTATTTTTACAGGTGAATTTCCATTTGACGCAACGACTAGTGGATCACTTGTGAAATTGTCTTGCGTATTTTCACAATATTTCCATTTGTATGTTTGTGGATTCTCAACAAATTTCATACCTATCGAAAATTTATGTCCAATATTTTGTAATGTGCGCCAGCTACTGCACGACCGACATTTTTTAAATAGCCACGAAATTCCAATTGGTACCCGAATCTTGTTCTAATGTCACATATGAACACAAACTATACTTAAGTTTTATACAAAACTTCAGATCAGTCACTTGAACCGTTGTCGACTCACAGCATTTTCAAAGAAATTACGAAAATACGAGTTTCTATAAAATTTGAACTACCTTATCGATTTTATTTCAATTTTGTGTTAAGCATTGACACACTTTACTTGAATCTAATGCGAAATTTTAGACCAATCACTTAAACCGTTTTCAAGTGAAAGCTTTTTCACGAAAATTACGAAAATTTGAAACCTCCATAAAATACGAACCGCTCTTCCGACTTCTGCAGAATGCAATACTAAACAAGATTGAATCTTTCTGCACTTATACCGAACTTTTCATCCAAATCGTCGAACGTTAAGTGAGGCCGAACACGCCCTTTTTCAAAATAAAAATTACATAAAACCAGAATAGTTGGAAAGAATAATAACTCCTTCTCTTGTGTGCCGAATTCGAGTCCGATCGCTCAAGCAGTTCCTGAGTAAAAGGCGATTGAAATTTCCAAACCCAGTATACACAGATACATCTGGACACTTTTTAAATCACTTCTTGTTCGAAGTTTTAGACTACTTTGAGTATTTTTTTTTTTCAAAATTAAGCTTTCTCCATGAGGAAGCAAAATGTTTACATGTCTAATGTAATTCTACTTTACCACATAGTATTAATTATATAATTTTTCAATTACTATTAACTGTTGTATGTCAACAATAATTTTTTTCTAGACGAATTTGAAGACGCGGATCTTGGAAATGAATTCGGAAAGTTTAAATTAGAAATTTGAAACCATGGCCCTTAAACAATATATAAAAGCGAATGTAGATTTTTTGTGATTTAGAAACAACATTATGCCCACAAAAATAAATAGTTTCGTTTCATAGTAATGTAACAAGATGTGTTGGTAACTTCAACGAACATACTTTTCTTAATGAAATAAAAACTGACCTACTTATTTTTAAAAATTATCAATAAAAATGGTCATTGTTCATCAGTTGAATGTGAAAAATAATAACTTTGCTAATAACCTAATTCTAGATAACAGAATAATTCGAAAAGAAAATCCGGTAGCCAAGGAAAGAACAATGACGAAGAAGAGAAGCAAAAGCGTATCTGCGGTGTCTGTTCGAACGGGTATTAAACGGTAGCTCTGCTGATTCCGTTTCTACAGTTTGCAGCTTTTACTTTGCAGGCCTGAAACGTCCTAGCCACAAAAACCTATTAATATGAAATATAACAATTAATTCTATATTTCTTATCTAGATGTTATCCTGGAGTTACTCCCTGGAAAAACAGTACCAGCGGCAATTCTCTTAGTAACAAGTCGCTACTTATCTGGTGCTGGAGACTGCGAGGGCGGAAAGAAAGAAAGAGCAGCAAAGGAAATTATCGAGGAAATGGAAGATTAAGTAACAAATGAAAGATCGAAGAGAGAAAAAGAATATATATCTTGTTTATAACTTTTTAAGAAGTTTTAAATCGTTATTGTTTTGAGAAATAACACTTCATTCTCTATCTTTTTATGTTATAATTTCTATTAATAGTTTATATCTACTTGTACCCGGGAAAATTAAGTGTTCATCCATTTTATTTAGTCATGTTTAACATTTTATATGAACATAAACTACGGAGTATCGATTAGTACATGTTTCGAGGTACTTGTAAACATTCAACAAATCCTTTAGGTTTCCCGAAAACAAGTAGATATAACCCCTTTATCAAGCCATTCTTCAAATATCCAGAGTTTAATTTTTTAGAGTGTAAAATGGAATGTGGTATGTTTGCCTAAACATTAACCAACTTTATCATCCTTCTAATTATTCACTATGGCTTAAATATATAGTACAACGACAAAGAGTTGTACGTTGCGATACCGGTGTTGTTCCTATAGTTAGTATATGTGGCATTTCGGGCAATATGGGCGTTATGAACTTTATACAAATTCTTTTGGAATAAGAGTGCTATTTCGAGACTTAACCGAAAACAAAACTTTACAATTTTTTTTAGAGTAGTCTAGAATACATGTCTAGAATATTTAAAAATTATTTTTAAAAACTGAATCTGTTATCTCACGCATAATGAAAGACCGATGTTTGGTATTTGTATGTGTTTTTTTTTCTCGATTCGCTGTACATAAGAAAAAAAATCCGACCATGTTGTAAAATAAAATATAAGTTTTTAGACATAGTTCTAATTTAAGAGTTTATATGGCTAGGCAGACTAGATTTCATGCATTTTTAGGCACTCACGTTTTGAAAAAACGCACAGAAGTGCCTATTGAACCCGCGTTCCACTGGACCTAATTCACTTTTTGTACGTCAATCTGAATTTAAGTTTAATAAATCCGTTTTTTATACTGCACATTTCTCAAACACAATGAAATACATATTTTTGATGTAAAAGATTATAGATTTTCTATTATAAAATAATTTTTGTTATGAACAACAGATTTTTGTTACCCGGACGTCCGTATTACATAGTAACTTTGCTCCAAATGGACAGAGCGAGCTGAAACTCTTTACATTTCTTATTTCCACATTGAGAAATATGAACGAATTCGAAAGTAATTTTCCTTTTTGTTTATATTAGCATTTACCTTTAAAAAATTGGCCTTTTCAGGTATGCATATGTGTACGGCTCACTATCTTTCAACTAAATTGATCAACCCCCATAAAACACCATGTGTGAAAAAACTTGAGACAAGTACATTTACGTTAGTGGAACGCAATACTTGCCCCAAAAACTGTGTCTCGAAAAATTGAGCTATAAACTATGTATTGAGACAAAAAGTCGTGAAATAAATAAACTAAAAATATCTGCAGCATGTCAAGTACATGTTGTTCATCATTTATATATATATATATATATACTAGGGACATACACGCGCGCTGGCGCGCGCGTCTCTACGACTCTCTGCACTGCTGCGCTCTTGTTTTATTTTCAAGTTAAATCAAGTTTGACATAACCGAACATGTTGCCAACACTTTTCCTCTCAATCAATCATATAGTATTGGTAAACCTGCAATAATTGGCATAGCCGCATGTGAACAAAAACAAATAAACCAATTACATTTACGAAATATACAATTGTGTTAATATAAAGCAGTAAACGTGCTAGTTGCACTAATGCTTGGATCTCTTATTACTGATATATTTCCTTGTACACATAATTTTTTACCATATTTCCATCGCGTTGCGACCCAAGATAAACTTTGAGAGATTCCCAAGAACGTACCCGCGAAAAAGCTACATACAATTACCCATGATAAAATACATCCCTGCGAAGATCAAGACTAATTTTTTCGAAAGTTTGCCCTTGTGATTTGTTGATAGTCATCGCAAAAGCTACTTTTACAGGGAACTGACATCTTTTGAAAATAAAGGGATATTCATGCTCACAATATAAAGTAATGCGATGTAAGAAAACGAACGAGAATTTCACATCGCAAAACCATGTTGCCTAAGTCTAAAACCAACAATCTCGTACCATTGCACAAACCTTCGTTTATACTTAGGTTCCTGATCAGCATTATAATACTGTACTTTCGGAGGCGAAGTTCGTGTGGCGGCAAACTTGGAGATGACAGCGTATGTAGATACTCTGGTAAGATCGTTTCGTTTATCTCATCATTGTCGCCACAATTCTGTGTACTGTCAACGCTCGAGTAGAGTTGTTCAGTAGCATTGTCGAATAAATTCATGACTCTGGAGTTGATTCCTTCAACATCAACATTTCGGGCGGATAGAATGGCTCGTTTCACCACATCTCTGAATCGTTTCGCTCTTACCAATTGCCCATAGGTATCTTCGACTATATCACTGCCTGCAGGCGCTACGCAACGTTCTGGAACGTTAAAGTTGTCATCCGCATCATTGAGCATTCCGTCGCCAATGTTCGGCGTATCGTCGTTGGCGTTCTCGTCGTTTTTCAACCGAATTCATTGCAATAAAAACTCCTACAAATTTCGCGGTTTTTTAAAAGAATTTTCAAATAAAATTTCCAGTATGTGATGACGTGTGATCGTTGAATTCAAATGACTATCTAGACTAACTTCTCAGTATTTGATCGTTCTTTTTTCTCATCAGTGTACATGTCACCGCTGACACATTTGAGACGTTAAATTTATACTCCTTCTTTTTCAAAATTTGAAAGAAAATAGCGAACTGTTCAAACAACGCAATGGGTGAACACAAAAATAAAAACGAAGCATACGGACCTAGTTCGAGTCGAGATTGGAGTGACGGCCAATCCACTTCCAAAAAGAAACCAAGCAAAAAAGAATCAATTCCCTTCTCGAGCAATGAACACTTAAAGAAAATTGAAATTGGCGACCAATCCGTGTAAGTTTTCCTTCTCTAAGTGGCGATTTGCCTGCTTCCTGAAAAAATTACACAACCTTAAAAAAAAATAATTTGCATATTATCGAAATTCGCAAAAATGCTTGAAATTTTTCCGGAGAGCAGGCAAACGCTTAGGGTATTCCCAGCGATACAACCCCAAACAACATGAGATTCGAAGATTCGAACCTCGCCCGATTTTTTTTTTATTTCGGAAACGTACGAAATATAATTATTATTTCGTACTTATTAAAACTATTATAATGATAGGTCCATAGTTGGATACGTCGAAGAGATTGAGTCCCCCAGAAATATACGCTCAAAAGATTTATCAAAAGAATTCACAATATTCAAATTTTTAATCAACAATTCCGAAGGCTCAAAAATTGAGTGTTGCGTATGGGACAGTGACATTGAGAAAATAATTGAAAAAATAAATTTAAATGAAGTACTTATGAAATGTTTTCTTCAAGTTTACTACGAATTCTGGCTTAACTACGTTCCCGGTTAATTTCGAAAGGATTAATTACGATTGTATTCGTCCTTACAAATCATATAGGTTCTTCTGATCGAGACAGTAACCGCAAAAGACACGAATTTCAATAATGGCAACCTTCCTTACGAACTAATCATCAAATCATTTTCAAAAATCACCAAACTGGACACCTACGAACCTGATTATAGTGACATCGACAGCATTGAATTGAAAGACGTGTTTTCAACATCTGCTTCTGGATATATTCGTAAGTTGTAATAAAAAAAGGCACTACAAATGTTCTCTGTAATCATTTTTATAACAGGCGTCAGTGGATATGTGCGTAATGAATTTGTTTCAACAAATTTGCGGAAAACATCACAAGTTTTCGGAGCTATTACTGACGGACGTTATAAATTAGAAGTGATAATCGCCAATTATGATAAAAATATCAATTTTGAAAGACGTCAAAAACTTGAATTGACCGGAAAAATCGAGAACGCTGGTAAAAATATATAAAAATAAAAAAATAAAAATCTACCTTTTTTAAATCGTTCGTATTAAACTTACATCGTTGATCCACAGAAACCTTTGCCTACTTCCACGTAAATGATATGACAAATGTTAAAAAAATTGATTCTCCAGCGATGTCATTATCAAAATTGTTATCCGGAATCGAAAAACCAAAATTTAAACGATATCGTGACGATCTCACCGAAGCTCATACTTCGAAGGTATAATTCGTTTCGTTATTCGCCAATCCATTTTTCAAAATCGTAATAATTTCCACTTCTTCCATACAGAAATTCAAACCAGCCTAAGCCCCTCGTCAGCCCCCCCAAGACATCAGCCCTCCAAAACGTCAGCCCTCCAAAACACCAGCCCTCCAAAACGTCAGCCCCCGAAAACGTCAGCCCTCCAAATCTTCAGCCCTCGAAAACGTCAGCCCTCCAAAACACCAGCCCTCCAAAACACCAGCCCTCCAAAACACCAGCCCTCCAAAACGTCAGCCCCCGAAAACATCAGCCCCCCAAACCGTCAGCCCCCGGAAACGTCAGCCCCCCAAACCGTCAGCATCTAAAAAACGTCAGCCGACACTTTTTCATAGTATAGAGAGATATATTTTGTCACTGTATTTTTATTCGGTACTAATAAGCTTACAGTCGAAGGAAAAAAAAAATCAGGAATGGACAAGAAAACCTTGCAGTTAAAATGAAAAAAATTCAAACTACAAACTTCGGAAAGAAATTAGAAAAAAAATTGAAAATGTTCATAATGAAAAAAAAAAGAATTAATAGTACTTTACGAGTTTAGATGCTAATATGAACGTTCTATGATGATGAACCATGTGCGATACTATGGAAAGACTGACCTGGAAAACATTAACTGCGGGGCCGTCGAGCTGGACGTGAAAAGCTACAAAGCGGTCGACTTAGACATAAAAAAGTAAATCCGTATCAACTCGGACACCGGAAACTATAAAGCGATCGAACGGAACATCAAAAATTCTGAGTAAATTGGTCTGTATACCGAAAGCTACGGAGCGGTCAACCTGGACATCGAAAACTATGGAGAAATTCACCTCGACACTTAAAACTATGTGGAGTTCGATCTGGACAACAAAAACTATAAAGTGTTCGACCTGGACAACAAAAACTATGAAGAGTTCGACCTGGACATCGAAAACTATGGAGGAATCCACCTGGACACTTAAAACTATGGAGAAATCGACCTAGACATCAAAAACTGTGAAGGAAGTCGACCTGGACATCAAAAACTATGAAGGGATCAATCCGGACACTCAAAACTATGGAGAGATCGACCTGGACATCGAAAACTATGGAGAAATCCACCTGGACATCAAAAACTATGGAGGAATCGACCTGGACATTCAAAACTATGGAGAAATCGACCCAGACATCGAAAACTATGGAGGAATCGACCTGGACACTCAAAACTATGGAGAGGTTGACCTGGACACTTAAAACTGATCGCAGAGTGGCGATCGATATCCTCACTCCGCTGTCTGTCCCTGTTGATGCTCTTCGCTGCTCCAGACTAGGATCGTCAGTCCCCGATAACGCGCAAAATAACCCTCGGCTACTGTTAATCTTGCTTAGTTCGTGTTCTGACGCTTTTCATCTATATTAAAAAGTTCATGGATGATAAATGCGAAATTCATTGTTAGCGGTCAAAACATACTCTGATTCGCCGGTGGTGTCGTCAGACACACTGAGATCAGGTCTAAGTTCATGCACTGAATTTGTTTGTTTATGTCAGATGTCAAAATTAACGTACAGAGACTCGGGCGCTTCAGCGCCCGTGACGGCTAAACCTAGTGTCCTTAAAAATCGCACCAGTTTCAAGTTGAATGGTAGGACAATCAAAGGGAAAAGTGACGAGACTATCTAGCATCGTGAGCAAATGACGGCTGCGAGAGCTCTACTCGCTGAGAAGAAGAAATCGGGCGACAATGACTGGACTATTAAATATCAAAAAGGAGTGCCTCGCGTTGTGAAAAAGTGGGGTGACAATCAAGTCAAAAACGATCAGCTTCAGTGGGATATCTCTCTCTTTACTACCAAAATGTAAGAGGTATGAGAACTAAAGTATCGGACCTTAAAACATATCTTGGGGTTACTGCTCCGAAACATGAAATTATTGTATTGGTCGAAACTTGGCTAGTCGACCTAATTCGGACGGAGAAGCTCGGTTTTGAAGGATATGTGGTATACAGATGTGACAGAAACTCAAATACCAGCAACGACAAGTGTGGTGGGGGTGTTTTTTGGCAGTATCATCATCGCTTAACCGCTGTTAATAGTTATCCCTTCGCCGCTGAATACGCTCGAACAGCTCTTAATTCGCGGAACGGGCCGTGTGGGGAGTCATATCATCTTCCTGTATAGGAAAATCGATAACAACGGAATCTCCGGCATCGTGCGACTCAGACCCGAGTTACGATTTGCCAAACTTCCATCAAAAATAAAAACATTAAAGGCGGTCATCGTCGAAGCATCATAACATCTATTCAATATCTATAGCTAATGTTTTCGGGTCTACGCTTGATCTTATTTTTTCAAACGCCACATGCCTCGTATCTCAATCGTCCAATGTTTTATTACCTATTGATAATTATCATCCTTCTCTAGATATTTTGATAGAAGTATCGAAGTCTTGTATAGTCGAGCGTGTTTTTGTGGGGTTTTATGACTTCAAAAAAGCTGATTTCGCGTCGCTCAATTATTTCCTCGCTTCGTATCCGCGGGACACCATTTAGTACGATGATTCGTTAGAGTAGGCTGCGTTCCTACTTGTTGACACTATTCAACCTGCAATAGAGCGTTTTATTCCGTGAGAAGCTTCCTATACATCTAAGTTTCCCGTGTAGTTTTCAGCTGAGTTACGATGCTGTGTTTATCAAAAACGGTCAGCTCATGCGTTATACAAATCACTAAAAAGCAATAATCATCATCGTGTGTTTGCTGAGCTTCGAACTAAATGTAAATTACTTGCTGACAAATGTTATAGTTCGTTTGTGAACAATGCCCAAGAGAATATTTGTAATAACATAAAAGCCTTTTGGAATTTTGCGAATGCCGGTCGTAAGGGAAATGCAGTACCTAATACAGTGATGCACAATAGGAAGACTGCAGCTTCCCCGGAGGATATAGCTAACTTGTTTGCTGATCACTTTGAATCGGTTTACGCTTATGATGCCGGTTCCTCGCCGCAGCTGCCACATTCTTCCGAAATCTACATTTTTACGCTTGAGATTTCGCTTATCGAAGTGTTTGATTGTCTTGCGTCGCTTGACATTAATACTGGCCCAGGACCGGATGGGATACCCAACGTGCTCCTTCGTAACTGTAGATTCGCCTTGGCTCATCCTCTACACGTTCTGTTCTCCCGTTCTCTTTCATCTGGATTCTTTCCTGATGTTTGGAAAGTGAGCTCGGTTACTCCGATATTCAAATCAGGGGATAATGCGCAGGTATTCAATTACAGGCCTATTTCGGTTATGTGTACGATTCCGAAACTCTTCGAATCTATTTTAGCACCTAAATTGGCTATCGTACTTAAAACCGTGATAGTCCAGGAGCAACATGGGTTTGTAGAGGGTAGGTCCACAGTCACTAACTTGGCCTGGTTCACGAACTATGTGGTTACGGAATTAAGCAAGGAATCTCAGGTCGATACCGCGTATACAGATTTTTCGAGTGCGTTTGATCGAGTCAATATCCGAATTCTTCTTGCCAAACTGGAGGCCATCGTTATTAAAGGTGTACTCCATAGCTGGATTAGTAGCTATCTAACAAGAAGAGTCCAAAAAGTTGAAATTAAATCGGCATTCTCGAGAGATATCTGTACTACCTCTGGTGTTCCACAGAGGTCTCACTTGGGTCCCCTCTTTTTCAATATTTTTATTAAGGACGTGATTCAGGTTATCCACAACTCTTATGTTTTATTATACGCAGATGACATCAAAGTTTTCAAGACCGTTAACTTTCTCGAGGGTGCTAAAGATTTCCAAGATGATCTTGATAGAATATCGAAGTGGTGTGATGATAATGAAATGACACGCAATATTTCTCAATGTTGCGTAATGCGGTTTACGCGTAAAAACTGCCTCGTGAACCATCACTATACTATCAACAACTCTTCGCTTGACTTTGTTACTACTATACGTGATCTGGAAGTTCACTTTAACGATGTACTATCCTTCACCGCACACTTTACTCATTGTATCTCTGCGTCACTTACGATGTTATGCTATATAAAGAGAATAGCTGCAAAGTTTGATAATACTCATGCTCTCAAAACACTGTATGTTGCCTTAGTAAGATCACAACTAGAATATGCGTCGGTTATTTGGTGACCCTACCGAAGTGTGATAGAGACTGGGTAGGAATCATTTAACTAGAAGAGAGACAGTTTTTCAGAGTTTTTCACACTATATGAGTTTATTTAATATATTGATCCACATGGGAATAAAATGACTGCGCACTATTTCGAGTCTCGGGAAGAACTGACTCGTGGGCTCTCGCTCGCTTCCTAAATTGCTACGCGGTCCGTCTCAATTCGGTTGACTACGCGGTAGGCAATTAGTCCGCATATCCTTATAACCGAGAACCAACGGCGGTAGTGTTGTTTTTCTTTTAAATGGGACTATTACAGTTCGGCCATAACTGACAACAATCCACCTCGCATTGGCACGCTCGTTTCGCATAAAATTAAACATTATATACTAGTCTTAAATATACACCAACTTTGAACGCGTCAAGCATATTTGTTCGTCACACGCGCACTGTCACTCTTATCGTTTTTTTTTTTTCACTTCCCTGACGGTTCAGTCCATACAGTTTTGTTTCCGTTGGACTGCTGAGAAACCTCGTTCGGTCGCCAGGGACGGAGTTTCACCGCTTCCCAAACACTACAATACGGACGCTGAGTGACTTGAAAGTCCTGTATATCGGCTATGACGTAACGATCATTACGCAAAACTTTTATAACCCTATACTTCGATAGTGACTTTTTAAAATTTTGTGTTTAAAGAAACTCGTGAAAATGCAGTGTGTGGTATAAAATGTGCAGAATAGCCAGTGCGAGAGTACCCGCAAGTTGTGCAAGACGATCCTCAAAGTGGTTGGACTTGCGAGACTTTGAAGTGCGCCTACGGCACGTCGTTGCACGCGAAATTGGGCTTCGCGGTTGAGGTAAATGAATCTCCGTCAAGCCCAACGTGAATTAAAAGCGGTGCTGAGATCCTTGAGTATCAGGGTTATTGCACGGGCTCACAAATTTGAAGCTTTCGATGAGTCGCACCATGCGATTGTTATTGCGTGCGAGACGGTGCGTGAGCGAAATGCTGGAGATTGCCCAGCTGTACGTAGCCTGCTTGAGTGTTACGATATTTCGCGGGCCGCTATCAATCTCGCTGCTTGGGCCGACCAGGCGGATAGTGATTCATCGACAGACGGTGACGATAATCAACAGGAGATGGATGTGGTCAACGATGACGAAAACAACGCTGCTCCGGAGAGGCCAGCGATGTGTGACGTAGAGGTCGTCGACCTCGTGACACCATTATTCCCATCGACGCCCCGTGACCCCGAGGATCGACTCCACGAAGTCGTGGATCTCGTTAGTCCCGCACCTTCGGAGGCGAGTATCGCCGATGAAGCAGAATTCATGGCCCCGGATTCCCCTAATCCACCGCATTTCGACGTCAATGTCGTTATCCGCGGTGGACCGGACGATGATGCTGATAGTCCAGCATCACCCGAACCCGTCGAAGAGCACCCACAGAATTTACTTCAGGGTGTATTTTACTACAACCGTGGAGACCCTGACAGAATCTGGGTGCTTGAGGACGAGGACGATCAAAGTCAGGCGGATTCGGGGATCGACACGGTGGCCAGCGCGAGTTCCGCGGTGGTCGCGGATCATGGGGAGATCGATCAAAGGGGACCCGACGAATGGGGGAACGACCCCATGGAGGTCGACGGTGAACACAACGTTCCCCAATTGTTTTACGGTGCGGCGATCGAGGAGGAGGACGAGGAGGAGGAGGAGGACGAAGAGCAAGAGGATGAGATCGTAGAGGACCGCGACGACGATAACCCTGATGGAAGCAGCTTCAGCCGTATCACCGTTGGATGTGAGACCTCCGATGGGGTATCTGATGCCGCGACAATTATTATGGGCGAACTCAACACGGTCCCTCAGCAAGTGGAGAGTCGTGAAAATCGTAAGTCTTGATTTTTATTTTTCCTTATAAAAAAAGCGTTGAAAATATTTGTAAATTCCCATTTTCTTTTTTGTTTAATAATTGTCTTATATATCTGGATATATTTAATATAGAGGAATAAAATATTTATACTTTTATGAATATTGTTATTAAATTTTGTGAATTTAATTCTATTTATTGGAGTAACGTGTATTTTTAATACTTTTTTTTAAAGGATCAATATTTAATAAATATTTTCAACATTTTATGTGTATATATATGTAATTTTGGCACGCATGAATTCGGTTTAACATACGTTAATGTTAAACCGCAGGTGTGCGTTCATGGCTCGGTGTTGGGTATGAAGAGGCGGCGGAGGAAGAAGGTGATATTCGCCCGCAACAGGGTGGAGCGCCGCACAGGGATGACCAGTTGGTAAATAACTTGGTCTTGTCATACCAGCATGACAACCCTTTAATTGCCGCTCCGAATAACCCTGAAGAATCCGCTGATTCTTCCTCGACCTCCCACGAGACAGGTAGCGCTGACGAGACCGTAGAAATCGTGCCAGGTATACACATCGTACCGTATTACTCGCGGCTAATGAGGGTACCCTGGTACAACTCCTACGGTCATGTCGACGAGGGATCCGATTCGTACGACGATGACGATGACCTCATTGCTGTCCGTTTCGCGGAATCATATTGGGGCTTTTCCGAGGATTAATAATTAATTCGCAATCATGGGTTGGATATCACAGGCCCCGATAGATGTGCAACAGCATCAGGACGCGCATCAGCGAGTCCCAGAGAAGCAAATGGAGATGGAGCGACTCCATCTTTATCATCTGATTCGCCATCTGACTCGGTGAATTCGTGGGTCGCCGAGACTGAAGCACTGGTGCGCCAACTGGTGAGTGACCGGCAAAATATTCAAATCGGCGCTGGCCACGCGAGGTCTAATTATAGTGTAAATATAGGTGCTGCGAGAGACGATAACGACGACGACGATGATGCCGCCGTTGGTATTAATAACGGTCAAAATGACGCGCTTTTTCCGGGCGGTAATGAAAATCTAGGTGATACAGATGATAGGGATATAATTTCATCCGTAGGACAGCGTTTTCGTTTGGTAGGCGAGCCGCGGGAGTCTATATCGTCGCGATTTCAAGTCACGTCACGGCAAACGGAAGTTGCATTGCTTCCGCCTCCACAGGGTATTAACCCCATCTCATGGATTTGAAATGCAATTCGCGATATTCACGAGCATTTTGTCGCGCGGTGTCCCCCGAATAATATGATAGGAATTGGGTTTATGGCTCAAGGTATGACACATGGTAGCGCAGGTATCTCAATGAGGCCCATATGGCAATTCGATTAAGAACAATTGTGGGAGCTGCTTTGTAGTGTAAATCAAAGCGCTACAATCCTATCGGTGTACGACACACTTATATTCACAGTTACGTACGTCGATATGGTCACAGGTGCAGGTAGCTTAGAGGATAAACTCGCAAAGAACCGCTCTATTGTGTCAATCGGCAACTCGGACAACCTGTGTTTCCCCCGCGTGCTTGTGGTTGCTCTTGCGAATGCCCGTAACAAGGGTGATCGCACTGCCGAAGCAAAGGTTTTTTATGAACGGATACGTCATAAAAAATCGAAGCTTCAAAGAGATGAGGCTAACAAGCTTGTGGTAGAGGCACAGGATGTAGTCCCAGCGGCCGGGTGCGGACTACCTGAAATCGAGACGTTCCAGCGCTACTTTATGGCCGCAAGGGTTGCCATAATGGTATACGATTGGAAATCTCTCGGTCGTGGTGCTGACGCAATTTTCAATGGCCTAGCGAGATTTCAAGATACATCAGCGCGTGTGGTAATTAATATCGCGTATTTTGACGATCAAAATCACTTTGCGCCCATTACAAACCTCACTGCTGCAGGTGGTATGGCGAATTATTGCATTCCGTGTAATTCATCGTACCGCTATTCGCAGAACTATAAGTGTACAAGCACATGCCCGCGCTGCTACTCATCACCGCCTTGTGCTGTCGGATATTCAAACGAAAATGGTTACGGCAGTGACGAGCAGGAGTGTGAGCGTTGCAATCGGTTTTTTCACAGCGCTGAGTGTTTTGCAAATCACCGTAAACCCCGTGAAAATCGTGCAGTAGGTTTCCACACACAACGTAAGACAATTTGTGAGACTATTCGTTTTTGTAAAAAATGCTCTAAGCTCATAGACACGGCAAAGAACACCCACAATTGTGAGAAATCATTCTGCCAGCATTATCGTGGCTGTCATGGATTCAATGAACTCTGTTACATGCAGCCACTGAAGCCTCCCAGAGACTGCCTTGCCTCGAAGCCACAAACCCTATTTATATTTTACGACTTCGAGACCCGTCAGGATACGCCGTACACCGCAACACCGGAAGACGATATTCGAGAACACATCGTAACGCTTTGTGTTGCACAACAGCTTTGCGAGGTGTGTCTCGAGAGTGTGGACAATTTAGATTCATCGAGCTTTTGCGAATGGTGCGGTATTCGGAAACATGTTTTCCGAACCTCACCGGTCGCGGAGTTTGTGAATTTCGCAGTATGTCGCACAACGTCTTTCCGGAAAATCGTATGCATCGCACACAACGCCAAAGGCTTCGACGCGCGATTCATATTGCGTCATGTAGTTGCGAACTGCAGCGATCTCGGACGACCTAAACTAATTCTCACGGGTAATGCAATAATTCCTATGTGTATAGGACGCACAATGCTTATAGATAGTCTGAACTACTTCCACATGCGCTTGAGTGCTCTTCCGCAAGGCTTCGGTTTTGCCGATAAAATAAGTAAAGGCTACTTTCCCCATTTATTTAACACGCTTGCTCATCAGAATTATAGAGGTGAGCTACCTGCAGCCGAGTACTACTCGCCGGACACGATGAGCCCTCAAGAGCGCGAGGAGTTTTATGCCTGGTACACGGAGCAGGTAGCCTCGGGGAATATTTTCGATTTTACCGTTAAAATCGAAAAATATTGCTGTCTCGATGTCGATATTTTGCGACGTGCGTGTCAAGAATTTCGCAAAATATTCCTCGAGGCTGGTAACGTTTGTCCATTTACGGAGGCAGCGACTATCGCTTCAGTTTGCTCCAAAGTATTCAGGCGTAATTTTCTCAAACCTCGAACGATAGGGCTCATCCCGAACGGAGGGTATAGGCTTGCGGACCAGCACTCGAGAGAGGCCGTCGCATGGCTTTTGTGGGTAGAGAATCGTCTAGGTCGCGAGATCGTTCACGCCGCTAGAGGCCGAGAATTCCGACTACCCGAAGGCCCACTCGTTGATGGTTTTCTACAGCTCGATGAAAAGCGTTTTGTATATCAATTTAACGGGTGTTACTGGCATGGCTGTCCTCGTTGTTTTCCCGACAATCGCACGCAAAAGTCACGTGCCAATGACGAAACGTACGAGGACCGCTATGAGCGTACCCTTGCAAGTGATGCGAAAATTCGTTCATCGGGCTATGAGCTTGAGACAATGTGGGGGTGTGAATTTGCGGAGTTGCGCCGATCGAATCCGGCAATAAATGATTTTCTGCGCGATCATCCGCGTCTGAAAACCGAGATTTCGAATTCTCGCGATGGGTTTTACGGTGGTCGTACGGGTAATACGGTCACGGTGTATGATGTAGCGCCGAATGAGAAAATCAACTATATTGATATCTGCTCTCTGTATCCGTATATATTAAAGGTTGGTCGCTTCCCGATGGGCTATCCAAAGATATACCTGGATACAGAGTGTGAGAGATTGTTAAATGGCTCGTTTGACGCGCTTCAACAATCTCTCACACTCTCACAACGGTCAACGGGATGATCAGGTGCACAGTGCTACCGCCGCGCAACGTCTTCCACCCTGTGCTACCTGTCCGCATGCACGGTAAGCTATTGTTCCCTCTTTGTTGCGCCTGTGCCGAGGAAAGAGTACAGACAGCGTGCTTTCATGAGGACACAGCTGACCGAGTGTTTACAGGTACCTGGGTCGTGGACGAGGTAAAGAAGGCCCTTGAAATGGGCTACGAGATAAAGAAAATCTCAATTATCTGGGCCTATGAGATGACGCAATACGACCCCGTAACACGCACCGGAGGACTCTTTGTCGAATATATCAATACCTTCTTGCGTATTAAGCAAGAGGCTAGTGGTTGGCCCGCAAAATGCATAGATGCCGCATCCAAAGCTCGTTACATCGAAGAATATGAACGGGCTGAGGGTATTCGGCTCAATGCCGAAAAAATCGCGAAAAATCCGGGACTGCGGGCCGTCGCAAAACTCTGCCTTAATTCGTTTTGGGGTAAATTCGGACAGCGGTCAAATTTAACGCAGACGACCGTTATAAATAATCGCGAAGAGTTGTTGTTGCTTCTCGGCGACAATGACAAAGAAGTTCATCGTTTATTGCCGGTTAACGATCAGGTGTTGTACGCGAATTGGTCGTACATTGACGAGGCGTTTGTTCCATCAGCGCAAACAAGCGTCGTTATCGCGGCGTACACTACTGCTCAGGCGCGTCTAAAACTCTATAGTTATCTTGAACGATTGGGAAAACGTGTGCTTTATTACGATACAGACTCGGTGATTTTTGTCAACAGCGGTAAAGCGGATGAATGGACACCACCGCTGTGTAACCTTCTCGGGGACATGACCAGTGAACTGAAGGAGCCGACTGACTACATCAAGTCGTTTGTATCGGGTGGCCCGAAGTGTTATGGTTATGAGGTCGTGAATAGTTCCGACCCCGAGAAAGTTATAAAAACCGAGTGCAAAGTGAAGGGATTGTCTTTAAATTATAAGAATTGTAAAAAAATTAATTTTAAATTGATCCGGGCAATGATCGAAAGTGATTTGCCCGAGGAAAACCACGAATTGATTCAATTAATCTTCACGTCAATTCAAAGAACGCCCCTTCACGATGTTATAACACGCAAAGAGACAAAAACCTGTCGAGTCGTGTGTCGTAAACGTCGTCACGTCACACATAAATTATCACTGCCGTTCGGATATAAAGGTTAGAGTTGATTAATGATATTTCCGCCATCGTCATCCTCGTCGTCGTCGTTGTCGTCTCATAGCAATAATTAAAATTTTTATTTTTGTATTATTATTAAACAAGTAGTTTTAGTTATTGTTATATACGCACGCGCGCGCGCGTGTGTGTGTTTGTTATTGTAATAAATGTATGTGTTGAAATGTGTTAGTATGGATGTACTTTTTTTGTACGTCGTAGCAGCTGATAGCGACGTGTGTCCGTCGCGCCGCCGCCGCCGCCGCCGCCGGAAAGCTTATAGTATAGCTGTAGCCGTAGAACGAGCATAATTTTTTTCCATTGATTACGCTGTAGAGTGGTGAAAATTCAAGAAATGGACGTACCCTGGAAACATCCCTGGACGTCACTGATCTGTGGACCAACGGGTTGCGGTAAAACGGTGTTTGTTCGTCGTTTCTTGTCTAATATCGAGGCAATGAGTGACACACTCTTTCATAGGATTTTATTCTATTATGGTGACAATCTCGATCGTGATACAGAGGCATTATTTAAAAATCCTTCTACCGCGGCCACACCCAAGATTGAATTCCACGAGGGTCTACCAGTACCGGAGGATTATTCAAACGACGATAAGGCAAAAAAACTTGTCATTATTGACGGATTAATGCGTGAATCGTCAAATAACACAATTGTCGATTTATTCACCAAAGGTAGTCATCAGAAAAATATAAGCGTTATCTTTATTACGCAAAATATTTTTCATCAAGGCCACGGACAACGGGATATTTCATTAAATGCTAATTACATAGTCATTTTTAAAAATCCACGTGATCGAGCACAAATCCAACATCTCACAAGGCAGGTATATCCTGAAGATCCGAGATTTCTATCTGAAGCGTATTACGATGCTACCGCTCAACCACACGGATATCTACTTCTTGACCTGAAGCAGTCGACACCCGATATTTGCCGCTGTCGCACAACAATATTCCCCGACGATCCTCAAATGCAGGTATACATACCAAAAAATAAACCTGCAACCCGGCAAGGTGAATGAACTCGCACACACACATGCGAAAAACGCACTGGTACTTAAAGTATCGTGAGTGTGCGAGGCGTTCAGTTGTAGTACGATCGTCGATAATGTGCAATCGTGGTGCGTCGGTAATGACCGTACGATGGTAAAGACACGAGGAAAACGACAATGGTCTGCACGACTACCGATCGGTCAACGTCACGCAGCCCTACTCAATGCTCTCTGTCATGCAACTAAAGAACAACAAAAAGCGTTGCTACGTGCATCCGATGAAGCACTCGTAAAATGTATTTGTAAATGTGCCCTGAACATTTTACATAGTGTGGTGAAAGTCAGACCAGGTGTGAAAAAGCGTTTGAGTAAATTTAAAAATGTTCTGCGGCAATTAGCGCCACCTCTACCGACGCGACCGAGGAAAAATCAAAATGGCGGTGGAAAACGACACACAGATGGCGCCACGCGACGAAAGCGACGAAAGTTCAATTGGAGAGCGAAAAAACGTATCATGATGCAAAAAGGGTGTGGCACATTCTTACCCCTTTTATTGGCACCCATTATCACGGGTCTGTTTAGTAGACTGTTTGGTGGCAACAACAACGGTACCAGTTCCTAGTAATTGATATATATATATATATATTAAAATGAAACATGCGAGGAAAATGGTCTTAGTACCAGCGGAGGAGGTGGCGGCTGCGAAAGATCCGATGATCGATGGTGGGAGTATTAAAAAAACCGTACAAACACCGGGCGACCCTATATCGCGGCTTGATGCTGAACTTGGGGGTATTTTAAACTCAAAAAAATATCCCGATGATGCTACCAAGTAGAAAGAATATTTACAAGTACTACAACGATATTTATTTCTCGTGGACACACGAAACGGGCCATTAGACCCATCGTTGCCTGGTGCGACACCAGCGCCACCACGACCACCGGAAAATCAAGATTTCAATGAAATTAATATATTAAACAGTGTACCGCTACAATACAAACGTAGAGCTAATGCACTACTAAACTATATGCGTAATTCACCAAGTGCTTAACAACGCATCAGATGGGACAATGAGGGACGAGTGACAATCGACGGTGTGCTCATTCATAATTCAAATATTGTCGATCTTATTAATGACGCAATACGCAAGAGAAAAGGCTTTAAAGCCAATGGCCGTCGTCAATTCATTCAGAGTCTTAGGGCTGGCGCTCTACCACACGAGTTTATCGGCAATGACAAGTTATGGTCCATAGTCGACGAGAGTGTTGCTGTAAAACGCAAGAAAAGTGATCTACAGTATTATAACGACGGAGACGCGGAGGAGGAGGAGGACGGCGAACCGGAGAATTATCAACCTGGTGGAAAACGATCGAAAAATCTATGGGCACGCGAGTGGCACGAGCCAAGTAACCGCAGGCAACGACGGAAAAAAGGGTCTATACCTGTGGATAAACCTGAAGGAAGGACGACAGCTGCAGTAGAAAATACACCATTGAGAGGGAACAAGAAGAAACCCATTACACCGCGCAAGAGACTTATCGAGGCCAATACCGCCCAGATTCTAGACACTGCTATTACGGGAAAAAGAACAGGCCGTCAAGGATTTGAATACTGGCTTAAAATGTGAATTTCAACTTGTATATAAAATGTCATTCGAAAATGTGTATTATAACCCTTTGCATCCTGCGAGTTACGCTGGCGCAAGGCATCTTATTAACAATAAAAAAAATGAAGTAACCGATGTTTATGACTGGTTGAACCAACAGGATGCATATACATTACATAAACCTGTGAGGCGTCGATTTCCACTGCTTTACTACAATATCGGGAATATAGACGACGTCTGGGAAGCCGATCTCGTGGACTTACGGTCGTTAAAAAATTATAACGATAATGTCTCATACCTGCTCACGGTAATTGACGCATTGAGTAAATTTGCATGGGTTGAACCACTCAAAGACAAAACTGTACACTCTGTGGCAGAGGCGTTTAAACGGATTTTCGACCGCAGCGAGGGTCGCTTACCCGTATACCTGCAAACCGACAAAGGCAAAGAATTTGTGGGTAAAGAGTTACAGGTTTTTCTGAAAAAGGCCGATATACGCTTTAGAGTGACACGTAATCCCGATATCAAAGCCGCAATTGTCGAACGCTTTAATCGCACATTGAAAGAACGAATGTGGCGCTACTTTACACATCGAAATACACGACGATACATCGATATTGTTTGAGAATTAGCTCATGTGGCTCTCGGGCGGCGAGAACACAGAGTCGAGCGTTCTCTCTCTCTCACTCTCACACGGTTGCCGAGCTCGGTTAGTTTCGGCGAGACTCACATGTGCTGGCGCAGCAGCACCTCTCGGACAGCGGAAACAGCCTCTCGCGACTCGGGTCAATAGGCCAATCAATCACCGAGATTCTCACGCCACATTACTTAGCCAATTATGAGAGCCCTTTCCTATTCTCCCTTTCTTTATGCATATTAACATCCGGGAAGAAACGCTCTCGTCCCACTCTCTCATCAACGGTCAACGGTTCAAGTGCGAAGGATCTCTCGGTGTTCGGCATATCGCGGATAACTCATCGGGCATATAATCACTTAATCAATAATTAATCAATATCTTGATCTTTGCTCATCGGTCAAATCAGTTGTGCGGTACACTCAGCGTTCGGACAATATTCTGTTTTCGGTACTTTTCTCACGGGAAAGACTCACGCGGTTTGTGCTAAATCACGCGGCTCGTGCTCAGCCATCTTGGCATCGGCGGCACTCAACTCTCGGTTTCCTCTTCGGCTAATTGATCATATCTTTTGTGCACAGTGTCGCATTAAATACTCGAAAAATACGGAAAAATAACCAGTCTACAATTTTTATCCATCAAAACCTTCCCGAGTGACCAAAACCAGATACTACTCAAAACAGATATACTACAACAATTTGTTTATGCGTATAACCACGCGAGACACTCAACAATTAAAATGCAACCGGCTGCCGTGACTTTACACAATGCCGATATAGCAGTGACAAATATGAAAAATGCATCTCTTAAACAACGTAAAAATAGACGCCATACTATGGTTAAATATAGACGCGGTAATTACGTAAGGATTAGTCGAACAAAAGGCACCTTCGAGAAGGGTTACGAGCGAAATTCGAGTGAAGGAATTTTCCAAATCGATAAAGTGACAAATCGTTAAGGAATACAAATTGACGAGCTGCGTGATCTCGAAGAGGAATTAATTGACGGATTTTTCTACACCGAGGAAATAACACCTGTGCACGATAAACGCATAACGGAAGATAAAGTTTTCAAGATTGATCGTATCTTACGGTCTAAAGGGCGTGGTGCGAAGAAACAGCTTTTCGTCAGTTGGGTTGGCTACCCATCGAAATTCAACTCTTGGATACCTGTGTCCGACGCCTATAACATCGATAACCCATAAGCTCACGGATCTCGTGCTGCTGCTGCTGCTGCTCTACCATTGTCCTCATTATGTACAGTGACGAAAATTTTTTTCTCGTATTACCGAGCAACAGTAGTATGCAATATTATCCCGATAACACAACAACACATTTTATTACACAACTTTCACGTGAACTACATCTCAATGGTCAATGGGCTGTAGGGTTATCCGAAATACATGTACCCTGTACAATGACACATTTACAGCGCGAAGACACGGACATTAAATGGACACCAGGTGATAAAAAAGATCCCGTGGTGGGTAACATTCCGTACGGCATATATAAGAGCCATGAATAACTTATGGAAAAAATAAATAATGTCCCCGGTTTACGAGAATCGGGTATACAGATTGTTGGCGTTAGAGAGGCACGCGGTTATGCCGCTATCGATGGTGAAATCTGGAAGGAAGGAAAGAGTGCCAGTAATCAAAATATTGTTCACATGAGCAAAAAGGTGCAACGTATTCTTGGCTTCAATTTAAAAGATAATACCGACTGGACGACAAAGAAGGGTTCGTACCTGCGTTTTATGCGTGGACGCCAACGCGTGGGTGAAACACCCGCATGCATCTCTCGAGCTCTACCTGAACAACTTTTTGTCTATACAGATCTCTGTATACCCTATACAGTAGGCGATACTCAATCTGCTTTATTACGTATAGTGAATTTGGATTTATCACACTATACATATGGCTCGACACAGGTGAAATATTTCTCACCACTCAAATTACATACCTCTACTGAACAATTGCTTTCGCACAGTGGAGATTGATATAAGAGATCATCTGGGGAAACCAATCACATTCGAGTACGGAACGTTAACCGTAACGCTTTACTTTAAGCGCCTCGCTTAGAATTGCGTGCGCGTACGCGCGCGAACACTTTTCGGACAATGGTGGCTCATTATACAGCGTATTCCGATAATCAAGTTGGCGGTGGCGCCAGTCGTATAGGAAACGTCTTCGTCGGTGCACCGTATCAACGAGGACACGGTATCGGCTGATTTCTCGGTGGTCTCTTCAGGAGTGTACTTCTACTATTGACGAGAGGCGCTCAAGCCATAGGAAAAGAGGCTTTACAAACAGGTCTTAATGTTATCGAAGATGTGAGCGGTAATCATATACCTTTCAAGGAGTCACTGAGACGACGCGCTGCAGAATCGGGTGAAAATTTAAAACGAAAAGCTAACGAAAAAATCGATCTACTCATGAATGGTGGTGGGTAGAATAGTGCGGTCGCAACGAGGACAATGCAGTCGTTAAGAGGTCGAGCACCCGCGCGTATGTCTACGAGAAAACGGGGTGTGAAAAGAAAAAGGAGCGGCACCACATCATCGACGAAAAACAAGAGGAAAAAGAAGAAGAGCAGTGGCAGAATAGTAAAGAGAAAAGTTACAAAAAACGCGGAAATTCTAAAAGGAGGCGGAGGAGATCAACAGTGACAGATATTTTCGGAAGAGCCTAAGTATGTCTTTCTTACACTCACACTCCTGTGAATGTATGAAGTCGGAGCTCGACTTATTCACCATACCACCAACACAAACATCGATAGAGTCGTCCCAATACGTCCACTATAAGCCTGTGTCTTTACTGTCAGACGATGGACCCATCGAATTTGTTATACCTGGCCATGGTGAGGAATACCTCGACCTAGCTCATACGATGCTCTGTGTAAAACTCAAAGTTCTCGCCACTGGTGACTCACCCTACAAAGTAGCACCCGTGAATAATTTCTTACACAGTCTTTTCAATCAAGTTGACGTGTTTTTTAATTGAAAACTCGTTGCACCACCCAATAATGCTTACGCCCACAGAGCGTACATTGAAACATTATTGAATTACGGCCCTGCGGCAAAACAATCACATCTCACGACTGCTTTATGGTTTGCGGACGAGCCTAGTAAATTTGAGGCTCTACCAGACACAAAAGTCGGTGGCAATACAGGTCAAGAGATAAGATCACAATATATAAAGGCTGGTAAAACACTGGACTTGATTGGGCATTTACACAGCGATGTATTTAATCAGGATAAGTTTTTGTTAAATGGTGTAGAAGTGCGTCTGCGCCTCGTACGTTCAAAAGACGAATTTCGTCTCATGGAAACACCACTACAAGGAATTGAACACAAAATTAAAATCAGTGATGTGACTCTACTGGTACGTCGAGCAAAAATTAATCCTGGTGTGCTTATAGCACACGCGAAAACTCTGGCTAAGACAACCGCAAAATATCCGATAACTCGCGTGGAAGTCAAATCATTCACCATGCATAGCGGAATTATCAGTGATACATTGGATAATGTTATACTTGGACAACTGCCGAAACGTATAATACTTGGCTTTGCTACAATAAGGCTTTTAACGGCGACAAAACACTGAATCCCTTCAATTTTCAAGATCATTCGATAAATTATCTGTCGCTCTACGTGGATGGTCAGCAAATTCCTGGAAAACCTCTTCATCCGGAGTTTGGCGGTAACGATACATGGATTCAGAGCTATCATACGCTCTTTTCCGGAACTGGTATACATTTTCAAAATAAAGGACTGGGCATTGATCGTGAGGCATACGCTCGTGGCTACTGTTTGTTTGCCTTCGACTTGACACCGGACTTATCAGCAAACTGTTTCACCCACTGGAACCTTGTGAGGCACGGCAGCGTACGCATTGAAGTACGCTTTGCCAGATCTCTCAATGCAACTATGAATTGTATCGTCTACGCTGAATACGATAATGTTATTGAAATTGATTCAGCACGTCAAGTTATCACCGATTTTAGTGCTTGAAAAAAAAGAAACGATAAAAATCTCGTCCCTCCATTGCCACCAACGGCGCTGTCGAGATGTTTTTTAGGGAGAGGGGAAATCAACATTCCTGGCCCCCCATCGTGAGTGGTATTTAAGAAGCTCTAAACACACATGCTCGACAACAGTTCACCACAAGTTCTCAGCATGGACGCTATAGTGGATATTCAAGCCCTGTATGGCAAACACGGTGATTTCCTACCCAAAGAAGTTGCGGTTACCACACTACAGGCCAATAATATCGGACATTGGCTCATTGAATCACCATACGGTTTTAGTCAATTACCGAAAGAAATAAGAGGCAGTAATAATCAATTAACTTCGATTACTACCAGTAATGGTAGTGCTACCATCTACCAAGTAGCTACCATCATGGACTCGAGTGGGTTGACGGTGACACACCCTTGTGGAAAGTCTACGTTAACTTGAAAGCCATGTGTCGCTACGCTTTCCGCATTTACACGCGAGGCACACAAAAGGCTGAAATTTCACGAGATATACTGGGACGAGATATTATCAACTTAGAGGATTACGAAGGACCGAGCTTCAAAAAAATGCCACCACACGACACATGGTGTATTTATCACGGTATTGCCAAGGAAGATGATGCCAAGTGTGCATTAAATGACGTCGGAAAAATGGAACTATTCCTTCAATCGCAACTTGTCGACTCGATAAATCCCATTTATATGGAACCTCTTGGAGCTGTGAATCACAAGAACAATCGACAAGATGACAAGGTAAAAAAATCCGTGCGTATCGAGATGCCTGATGATTCAGAGATTGTATCTGTAAGCCAAGGGTATATAGCCCATGCACCTGTGAAGAAGGTCAGCAGTGTTACATTGAACGACTGTGACGGTACGGTACCTGCAAACGAGGAAATAGTTACCCTTTTCCGGGCAACCGTAAATTCACCGCCACCACCACCACCTCCAAAACGACAGGCGTCAACGGTCGCGAGCACTACAAACAGCGCTCGTGGTAGACATAATCCACATCATCAACAGTATTATTAACGCAGACGCCGCCCCCACCAAGGATCGGAAAAAAGCATATATAATGAACAGTCTGGAGGTACTGGAAGCACTACAGCACATACCAGCTCAGACGAAAGGAGTATTTCCCCCCGACCGTATTCCGAGTCGGTGGTCTAGAACCACTGCAATCGTCGCCAACACAGACAATCATACCAAACCAGGGACTCACTGGGTCGCAGTGTACGTTGACAACAATGGTCGAGGTATCTACTTCGACAGCTACGGGCTACCCCCACTCATCAACAAACACCATAACCGTATACGTCGAAACACCACAACTTACGAGTGGAATACCCGAACTCTACAATCAATCAAGTCTACGGTGTGTGGAGAATAATGTGTTATGTTCCTTGATTACATGTGCCGTGGTTTTACTCTGGATATGTTTCTACATTTATTTTCGACAAATAAGTTGAAAAATAATAACATTGTGCGACGGTATTATAAAAAATTAAAACATACGACACGTAAAACTCGTTACATAAAAAGTGCACGATCAAATGGACTAGAGGGAGCCGGTAGTACATACGGAACATCGTGTGTACATACATGCACACCTCGTTTTGGATGCCATCTGTAAATAAACAAGTTTATACTGCGTGGTCATTTATAATAAATTCTACCAACGACATCCCCCACCACCATCACATTGACAAGTATAAAAGCATCGGTACGTTACACGATTAAGACCACTTTAAAAGTAGCAGCGGCAGCTTCATCAGCTCTGTTAAAATGGAAGTTATCAACGGGATACTAGTTATCGATTGTGGCAAAGATCCATGGGATCTCACCGGAGAAGAACTCGAATATATACCGAAACCCCTGCTGCTACGACACTGGGCTGATAACATTCATTTTCTCTGGGAAAAACTACCTGAGCACGTTCGAATGGATCCCGAGGTTGCATCGTATCAACTCTGTGTAGAACACACAGACTCACTAGATCTACTGATGCAAGTGGATAACTGTCCTACAACCAAGAGGGATTGTCCACAATGCCTGGAAAGGAAATCTGCGCCACCAACACCACCATCAGCAGAGGAATTACCTCAACCAACGCTGTCACTTCCAAAATTACACCGTGAAACCGCGGTATAATCATAAACACACACACACACACACAGACAATTGTAATATTTTTTAGAATACAAGTGAAAATTTACTTGTGTTTTAATAAATCTTGAAAATTATGTTTTTCTTTTTTTGACTTTAATTATTACCGACCCCTCGGACCCTTACCGATCGTAGGAAAAAAATCTACAATATCGACTGTAGAGGTGTAAATTTTCACGGATAAGCGCTGGGGAATCAAGGCTCACGGGAAAAACATCTGGACCAATCAACGCTCGGGGAATTATGGTAATCTAATCACGGGGCCAGACAGGGGGCATGCCTCGAGGAGGGGGAGACTAATCATCGCTCGGGGAATTATGCTAATCTAACTAGACACGGGGCCAGACGGGGAGGGGCCTCAAGGAGGAGGCACTGGGGACCAATCACCGCTCGGGAAATTATGCTAATCTGACTAGACACGGGGCCAGACGGGGAAGGGCCTCAAGGGGGCGGAGCGGAGGGCTAATCACCGCTCGGGGAATTATGCTAATCAGGCTAAACACGGAGCGTGGGAGGGCCCTGCCTCCTCCCACCCCTTAAGGGGGAGGAGCGGGGGACCAATCACCGCTCGGGGAATTATGCTAATTAGGGGGTGGGAGGGGCCTGCCTCCCACATCACCCGAGGTGGAGGAGTCGGAGGGAAGTAGGGAGGGGGTAGGGTCTGTCTCCCCAGCTCATGCCTATACTACTAATATTATTGAGGAAGCTATCAGTTCGAGCCCAACGGAGTCCCCACTAAGCTTTTCACAACTCCAAAACTTTCTCGAAAAAACTTACGGAAAAGAAGCTATTCAAGAGGTTGTTAACGATTTCGAAATCGCTAACGTTAAGTTAATAGGAATGCTTAGGAAACTGTACCCGATCATCCCGGAACGAGGATTGAAATCAGGGTTTACCAGAATCACGAATAAGTTGGGAGGTGGTAGCTTGGCAAAAAAACCACCCTCATCGGACGACCCACCCGATGACAGCACCGATGGGTACATCTCGGACACGTGCCCTCTGGAAACGGTGTGACGACTAAGTGAGCTATCTATAACAAACAATGCGGTTACTACAGTGGAATGTGAACGGATTCTATAGTCGCCGTGAACATCTCCAAGTACTGCTCAAAAGAGTGAATCCCACCATCATATGTCTACAGGAGACAAATTTCAAGTCAAATCATTGTGTGCGAATAAGACGATATAAACAATTACTCGATCTGCAAGAAACCAATGCGGAAATTGTAACATCCCTCTTACCGTCGAACATACATTAATAGACTGCCCTGCCTTACAAGGCCATCGAAATGAGTCCAGACTACCGAAAAATATAAGAGATTGCATAAAAACTAAGGAATCCTGTAAAAAATGTATTAACTTCTGTAAAAAAACAAACATATACCAATATCTTTAACCAGAATACCGAAACATATATGTAACAAGTACCTTACATTTTAGTTGTTTTAATATGTATATATGTATCTCTATAATTTTTTTTTCATTTTATTTTTGTCGCTAATAACCATGGCCGTTGATGCGACGATGAATAAATCTGAAAAAAAAAAAAAAAAAAAAAAAAAAGAATTCTTTTGAGTGAATTGGTCTCCTCAACTGAGTTTAGTTACTATTGATATTCAATAGTGAGACCTATTAAATATCAATAGTTATTATTTAGTGTAAAGAATATAATATAGGCGACTTCAGTAGATTTTTTTAGTAAGAGTTCTAATGTCATCCAGACGAATTACTGTAACTCAAAAAAGTTGAACTTGAGGACTAAAACAAAAATAATAATAGTGTGTTCTTCGATGTACATACTCTTTATTTTGCAATAAATTCTATAAAATTGATTGTTATTCACTTTTTAAATAAAATACAATCGAGTTTTGTAATCTAGCATCTCCTTTCTTACTGCAGGCTCTCAACATCATCCAGCTACATTGTGCAGTGGTATACGAAAATCGGTAATTTTCTGTTCGTTCTTTGATTATTTACTTCTTAGCTTTAATTTTATATGGTACAATTCACGGATTTTTAGTTTTTTTTTGTTCAAGCACGATTCAATGGTACTCAATATTCCAAAATCATCCAGTATGATGTTGTGTCATTTAATGAAATTAATTATCATTACAATTTCCACAGGAATAATCAAGTGTGCATTAATTTTCAATGCGTAACCAGTTTCTTTAATCCTTATTTGTTAATAAGTTGTTTTTTCATGAATTCATGGGACTTGGTTCTCCCGTATAATTAACTTAGATCTCTATAGACTTCCAATTCATTAAATTGGCCAGAAATACCATATGAGAAAAGAGTTCATTTTTATTCTAAAGTTTGTTCTAAGCTGGCCAGCTCCAGTTCTCTATGCACCATGTTCACACAATGTGAATTCAAAAATTGACTCAAATTCGATAATAGTTTCTTCCAAATACTTTTTCTGTCTGCAATTTCCTAAAAGTTATCTATTAAATAGTTTAGTCTATTATAGTACACAATGACAGCAGTGAAAAAAAAGTAATCAATACACATTTTCTACTGTGTTGCAGTTTTTTTCCAGACATCATATTTTTAATGTCATGGTTTATAAGTTTCATAGAATTTCTAGAAATATAGGGAATCTCAGTATCAATTCTGTAAGATATTTGACATTCATTCAGCATATCAGATGTTGTGACTTGATAAGACCTTCATTGTTGAACACATGAATCAGCATTAAGGAGGTCCTATTACATTCGCTTGTAACTCAAACCATTTTTGATGTCATCAGTATTTTTAGGATTCCTTTTTATTGCTGTCTCAATTTGCCTTATTTTATATCCTTACCAAGGAAGAAAACATGCCGGTTATTATTTTTTTGGCTATGACAATTTTCTTTAAATATATTTTTGAAGTGACATATGACATAATTAAATAATCTAAGAATATTTTAAAAATACTTTGATCAATATCGAAATTTTTTACCTTATAACCATAACCAAAGTACCCCAGGACTGTTTTTTTATATATTACAATACTTTGTTTTTTTACAAAGTTTGTAGACGATAAAAAGGTAAAAGTAAGAGTTGCTCCATTTTGCCTATATGGGATGCATGAGGTTTGAAAATCTGTGTAAAAAGTAGTGAAATCCCCCACAAAGTACCCTGAGGGTAAAAAAAACTCAGATGAGTACATTTACGTGAGTGGAATTCTGCCGAGAAATGCACCTCAATTTCAAAAAAATTTTGCAGTAGTACTCTTTATATATGTATGTGCAAAAAGTTGTGAAATCCCCAAAAAAAAACCCTCACGGGTAAAAAAATTGAGACAAGCACATTTACGTAAGTGGTATCTAATACCCTCAAAAACGAAGTGTGTCAAAAGCTTGAGCCATAAGCTATGTATAGGTACAAAAAGTTGTGAAATAAACGAAAAATATATTCAGCATGTCAAGTACATGTTGTACAACAGATATATACATTATATACGTATATATAAATCGTAGTTTTAATTCAACTGAAAAGAATTTCTCGCCTTACAAGAAAAAAAAATCCGTAACAAAGAAAAAATCATAAATTGAGAACAAAAATTAATGAATAAATAAATTCCAACTTTAAAAAAAATTATACGGAAGTACTTGGCGAGTTTGCTAAATATCCTATATAGTTCAACATTATTCAGTGGTCATATTAGCATAGAAACTCGCCAAGTACTTCCGTATAATTTTTTTTTAGATACCGCTCACGTCAATGTGCTTGTCTTAATTTTTTTATTGAATAGATGTTATGATGCTTCGACGATGACCGCCTTTAATGTTTTTATTTTTGATGGAAGTTTGGCAAATCGTAACTCGGGTCTGAGTCGCACGATGCCGGAGATTCCGTTGTTATCGATCTTCCTGTATAGGAAAATCAAACATTTGGAATCTATTTATTTTTGTCCCTTCAAATTGCTTTATCAATTCGTAAATTGATGAAGCAAACTGAACGGACGATATTTTAACAATTAATTTTTAATCGTGAAAAAATATTGCCACAGCCCGGGATCGAACCGGGAACTCTAAGTATCCAGCCTAGTGCGTTACCGATTACGCCACCGTGGCTCTGGCAAATTTGATTTTCCTATACAGGAAGATCGATAACAACGGAATCTCCGGCATCGTGCGACTCAGACCCGAGTTACGATTTGCCAAACTTCCATCAAAAATAAAAACATTAAAGGCGGTCATCGTCGAAGCATCATAACATCTATTCAATATATACATACTCCGCCAAAGCCAAATAAGAATAAAGCTTAATTTTTTTACCCGTGAGGGTTTTTTTTTTGAGTTATTACCATACCGGCAAGGTGTTCTAAGAGCACGCAGTCCCAGGGCGGAATAAATCCTACTCTACCGTCTATCTATTTTGATTCACTGTTCAATATTTTCCATGGAGTTATGATTTGAAAAAAAAATGAAATCCCACAAAAATGGTTTTTCAAAATAAAAATGTGACGCCAAAACTTAAACGTGTAGCCATCAAATTAAAAAAAACTCTTGCTAACAAGAAATCTCATAATAAAAAATCTCTTGCAAACAAAAAATCTCATAAAAAAATCTCTTGCGAACAAAAAATAACTTACAAAAAAATTAATGCCTATCAATATATTAGCCAAAAAATAAAAAAAAAAAGATGTTTATCTAAACAAACCAAAACCAAATGTGATCTAAATCCAACCAACCCAAACCAAACCAAATAAACCAAATCTAATGTTTGTCTAAAAAAACCTGGCGCGCCAGCGTATTGCTTCCGTTTATAGTCCATTTAAATAAGGACGGGACCACCACCGACTTTCACTTACTAGTGAGATTCAGAGAAAGTTTAGTATTGGTAACTTTTAATTAATTACTATTGACCAGCAATATTTATTCATTAAAGAGTAATCGAAAAAGCTATATGACTGAAAAAAAAAACTGTATGAGATATTTAGCTAACCTTGCTGAAGAAGCTATGAAAAGTACTTTGCGTACGTCAGTATGACCCGAACTGAGAGGAAGATTTCACGGAGATAATTCTAAAAATACGATTTTCCCCTACTCAGCAATTAGCCTTTTTCGAGAATTTCAGTGGTATTTTTTTTACGAAAACAAGCAGGTCAATCTGTTTCTTATGCTATTTTCTATTTGCTTTAATACCGGAGAAACGAATAGAATTTCAAAAGAAATTATAGGTTGGCCTAAATCATGATGATGACGTCACAATGACGTTTGTACAATACAACTATTACAACAGTGGAACACCTAGCGGTAAACGATTCGAAATAACTAGACGAAAATGACTCATAACTCCATCATTATTTAATAGTTACATTACTGCGTAGAAAATTGTAATAATATGTAACAGCGACCAAGCCGTTTGTTCGTGTTCACTAACAACATAGCTTGGCAAGTTTATCGCGACATATAGTAAATAATACTCTAAACCACACATAATACGATTATTATACAAGGGCGGATAAAGATTTTCCGTTCGGTATTGTACGAAACTTGACCTCATTTTACAGGCCGTGAAAAAAGACGTATTACGCACGCGAGGCGTGCAAAATATGTCCATTACCACACCGTCTGAAGCAAATGTAGTTTCTGTCCCGAACTTATTCCAATGGACTATGTACGGAAGCAAAACGCTGGCCCGCCAAGTTTTTTTAGACGAACGTTAGATATCGTTTATTTGGTTTGGTTTGGTTTGGTTGGATCGGATTAAATTTGGTTTGCTTTTTTAGATAAACATCTTTTTTTTTATTTCGTGGCTAATATATCGATTCGCATTAATTTTTTTGTAAGTTATTTTTTGTTTGCGAAAGATTTTTTAATGAGATTTTTTGTTTGCAAGAGATTTTTTTATGAAATTTTCTGTTAGCAAGAGATTTTTTTATGATGAGATTTTTTGTAAGCATACTATCTACTTCGAAGTGGTGTGGAAATGATAATACTTATACTCCCAATTCTTACACCAATACTTACTCTTCATGAAAACTCTATTAATGATTATTAAAAAAACGATGTTGGTTAACATGGTAACCCAAAGCGCGACACGTATATCATACGAGGTTCAAAACGCGTCTTTCAAACCATATAGAATGCGAAGCGCAATGCCAGTTAACGGAACGCAAAATGCGACGTCCAAACCGTACGAAGACCGAAACACGACAATCAAACTTCACAATACGTAAAGCGCGACGTCCGGAGCTATACAGAGCGCGAAGCGCAACGGTCAGAGCGACTGCCTTAAAAATGGCCCCTGGGGCCGTTTTTTGGGGGGGTTTGGGGGGCGGAGCTCCTAGGGGCAACCAGGTTGCATGTTATAACTTTTTTTCCTACAGTTTTCTTTACTAGATCACGTAGACGTTTACCCATTCTTTTTTGCACGTCACCTACACATTCTTTTTTATTTATAGTGAAATTTTCACCGTAAGATTTAGCTTTCACTAAATGGCCGTAAATTTAGTCACCGTCGCCGATATAGTTGCTGATCTTTGCTCCGTAATTATTTTCTGATCAGCGGAACAATTCGATAACGGCATTAACTTCCATGTTACCTGATGGTCCGGCGTATTTAATTGCTTTCTCCATAATTTGCAAGCCTGACAGTGCGAACTACTTATAGAACTATAAACTTATCAACCTTATGAAACATGAACTTATGAACTCATGAATCTATAACTTTTCCACATCAATGTCCAATCAAGGAAGTGGCGCCAAAGAGAGAGCTGAAGCCTTGCTTCTGCCATGTGCCGTCACCAGAAACGGTCAAAGTGTCTGACTCCGAATTTGCACGAGTTTGCTGTTTTTCTTCGTCTGCGGCGGAAACAAGAAATTTTTCAGCAGTCGATCAGATGCTGCAGCAAATTGTTTTCATGAGGTCCAAATAAGATGGTTTGGATTTCAAAAAACTACTTGGCATGTCCATGAGCCCGCAAAATTTATTGCAGCCTGCTAAACCCAAACCTAATGTACGCATTACAAAGGCAAAACGAGTGTTGATTTCATAGCGATGACCAGTTTTCTCACTTGACGATATAAATCGTGGATCACAATTTGTACATTTGCCTTGGATTTGGAAGCCAAGGCCTTCTTTTTTGCAGCTTTTGAATTCAACTGAACCATCACACTGAGCACATTTCACTAAACTTGCGATGGTTAAAAAAACAAGTAAAAAATCGATGATTCTGTACTGTTTTCCAACATCTTCTGGTACACTTGCACCGGTATTTACCTTGATTTTTTTCGATGAAGCACTTTTTGTGGTAGCCTGAGCTTTATTTATTTTATTCGGATGAAACCTTTTTTATAATCTACACAAATAAGTCCTTCCACTCTGTCGGTCTTCTCTCGAAACGTTGCTTACTCTCAGCATTTTTGTACAGGAAATTTTTTGAGAAAATTATAAAATGACAAGCACACGGTCGAACGTCAAACGACAAACTGACGCTCGTTTCTTTCTGGATAATGGGTCAGGAAAATAGCAATGAATAAACTGTGTACCTGTTCGACAGTTCCACTGCTATCCCGACCGCCCGCAGCTGCTAGAGTTATGGCGTTAAAGGCCAGGAGATTATTCAAACAATAACTCCAAGAATATTGCTTAGATCGGCTTAACGTTTTAAGGACATATTCTTTAAATGTTACACAATAAGATGAGACAAAAAAATTACGATTTTTCGAAAGTGAAAACCCTAACCCTGCCCTTAACAGTTGTTTATTCTTCTTTGACTTTGGCGGAGAATGTATATATATTGAATAGATGTTATGATGCTTCGACGATGCCGAAGATTCCATTGTTATCGATCTTCCCGTATAGGAGCATCAAACATTTGGAATCTATTTTATTTTTGTCCCTTCAAATTGCTTTATCAATTCGTAAATTAATGAAGCAATCTGAACGGACGATATTTTAACAATTAATTTTTAATCGTGAAAAAATATTGCCACAGCCCGGGATCGAACCAGGAACTCGAGGTATCTAGCCTAGTGTGTTACCGATTACGCCACCGTGGCTCTGGCAATATTGATTCACGATTCTTCTAGTTTAACGTCAGATATAAGCTTTATTCTTCTTTGACTTTGGCAGAGTATGTATATATTGAATAGATGTTATGATGCGTCGACAATGCCAGCCTTAAATATTAATTTTGATGGAAGTTTGGCAAATCGTAACTCGGTAACTCTATTTTCCTATACGGGAAGATCGATAACAATGGAATCTTCGGCATCGTTCGACTCAGACCCGAGTTACGATTTGCCAAACTTCCATAAAAATAAAATCATTGAAGGCTGGCACCGTCGAAGCATCATAACATCTTAACAGTAATGACCTATTTTTCTATCCTCGTTTACTTATCGAGACACAGCTGGCGTTACTTGCAGCCACACTGTCGAATATACTACTGTATCGCATTTGCACTTCTTTTATCTGAGTGTATATCGGATGATAATACGTTGAGAAAACTGCCGATCAGGAGTTAGCATGCATGCCAGTGCGTGCGTGGTTATACGCTCACCCATCGAAGTTATGGCACATAAATTCGGCTTAAGGGAGTTCGATGATGAGGGTAGAGGTGAGATAGACGCGGCGGTGAGGTCACGTGAGGGGCGGGTAGCGTGCGAACAGATGCGCCATACAAGAGAAATAGAGAACCAAATAGCAGATATTTCTTTTATTCGTGATATCTCAAAAACTATGCGGTCGATCGAGTTTATGTTTCTAAGTATACTTCCTCAGATACTTGTCCTTCGATTACCGTTTTTCAAACTTATCTTTTGTAACGGATTTTTTTGTAAACAAGTGTTATTCACAAAATGAAAACTCTTTTTCTATACACTAACGTCAAAACAGTGAACTTTAATAATTAATATTTTGAGAACGAAATGTTCAAATTCAATTTTCTGGGTATCTATCGACGCAGGAAAGATCGATCTTTTGATAAAAAAAAGCAAAAACTTTTTGCAAAAGCTGTCCATCATCAAACTACCTTACTTCTGGGTACTGTCCAAGTTACGGATAAGTGCGCGTTTGCTATTACCCGTGTCTCATGACCAGTTGCTTACGGAACTTCAATAATTTATAAATTGCCACGAAAATACTTACGTCGGAGAGCGACACTGGTGGTTGCGCAGTCGGATGCGGCTCTGGCGATCCCCCGAAATAAGCAGCATTGTTTGCGACCATGACTTGGATGGGTGACCGTTCATCCAGCCATGCACCGGCTGACTTATCATCCAGTGGGCTGGAGGTCCATTTTTCTGAGGCCTCGATGTATATACTTGAGTGAGTTACTTTCGTGTATATACTTGAGTGAGTGACTTTCGTGTATATACTTGAGTGAGTTACTTTCGTGTATATACTTGAGTGAGTTACTTTCGTGTATATACTTGAGTAAGTTACTTTCGTGTATATACTTGAGTAAGTTACTTTCGTGTATATACTTGAGTAAGTTACTTCCGTGTATATACTTGGGCAAGTTACTTTCGTGTATATGCTTGGGGAAGTTACTTTCGTATAGGGTGGGGACCAACTGAGCACCTCCCAAGTCAACACGAAAATAACTTTGCTCAAAATGTGTACACCGAACGACTGTACACGTAGACAGCTCGACACCGAAAACTCGTCACGAAAAACTCGACACCAAAAACTCGACACCGGAAAGTCGACACGAAAAACTCGACACGCCGAAAAGTCGGCACGAACAACTCGACACCGAAAACTCAGCACGAAAAACTCAACACCGAAAAGTCGACCCTTTGATCGATTTTGGGGGATTTTTAAGGCCCTATCCGATGTGAAATTTTCCGTTAATTACAATTTTTATTTTATTAGGTGCGTAAAACGTGGTTTTATTTCATTTTTAACCCCATATTTCGATGTATTTTTGCCATCAGACAACGAATATGTTATGTTTTTAAAAACCGTGATATTTTTCACTGAAAATCCAGAATTAAATTTTTTTTTCATAAAAAAAAAATACGATCTATTCAGATATCCCCTTAGACGATAGTACCATACTAGTGCGACAAAAAACTTTTTTTGACTTGTGCAGGAATCTCAAACTTTCTGCTCTTGTAGTGTAATATACTATTTCGCACAAGTATCGTTCCTATTTTTATTCCACGACGTGTGTAAATAAAGTTTTACGCACGCTTCGCTTGCCCAATCGCGATTTGCCCACAGAGTGAAAATAAAATTGTAATTAACGGAATATTTCACATCGGAAAGGGCCTTAAAATTCCCCAAAATCGATCAAAGTGTCGACTTTTCGGTGTCAAGTTTTTCGTGCCGAGTTTTCGGTGTCGAGCTGTCTGCGTGTACAGTCGTTCGGTGTACACTTTTTGTGCAAAGTTATTCTCGTGCTGACTTGGGAGGTGCTCAGTTGGTCCCCACCCTTCGTATAGACAGGGTATGATTCATGCACATAAGAATTGTACACGTTGAGGATTGTGCACATTTGAAAAATTCCAGTAAAACGTACACATAATGATTTTAAATGTACACATTGATATTTAAATTAATATTCATTGGAAAATGTCCTGCACATTGCATTATTTGTGTACGAAGTCTTTGTACACATTGGAAAAAAAAATCTGTTAATCACAAATATTGTTAAAATGAAATGATTCTTTCAAAAAAGATGTACACATTTTTTCCTTACCCATTACAAATCAATTATAGTTTTACACATATTCGTTGAGAACTTTCACAAAAATAAAATGCAGGATTATTTTTGTGCACGCAATTATCTTATAATAGTCGCCCCAAACATCGTACACAAAATATCGTGCACAAAATATTGTGCACACAATATTGAAAAGAATACATTAAATATGTATAATAACTACATATTCAAGGCGCACGTCAGTGAACAGAAAACAGCTGCATTCGTATGTCATCACAGCTGTCATCTGGTCTCGTTTCAGTTAGTGTAATAACGACGTTTTTTTTTAGTGAGTGCTTTTTTTGAAGAAAAAAGCGAACAAGGTAAGTCAAAATAATTTTAATAACGAGAATTTGTACAGATCGCGAGTTTCGAACAGTCCTCGCGACCGCTCGCGTCTTTCTTGCATCGGTTCAGCAAATTCTGTAGAGCCGCTGCTCCCGTTGTGCTCCGCTCGTTCGATTGATGCTGGAGCCAAACTCGGGCAATAAAAATTCGAGATTCGTGATCTATCGCAAGTCTCGAAGGATCTTCGATCGAAAGATATTTTTTTCAGTGTGTGTTTTTTTATCTTTGCTTCTCCCGTGCACGAAGTGCGATTTTGCACAAGAAATCGATAACGGTCGATAACGAGCGCCAAGCCGTTATCGGCCGTAATGCAGCTGCGAAATGGCACTTCGTACACGAGACGTCCGCTCCGCTTCGCTTCGCGTGCGAGAAATTGCACTTTTTCGCACTAGTTGAATAACATTATATACGGAATTCGTGCGAAAAACTTTTCCGCAAATAATAATAATAATAATAATATGTCCGACACTCACACCAATACCCGATCCTATAATTAAGGTTCTTCCACCGAATTTGTCCACCAATATTAACGCTATTGCGTTATATTTACATATTCATAACGCAATAGCGTTAATAGCGTTAATAATAATAATATGAATATGAATATTGGCTCGTGGGGCAAACTCACACTCGTGAGAAAAAGTTTTATCTCACTCGTATCGTAATGTACTGTAATATTACAGTACACAATGGAACGACTTCCCGGAAAGCAAAATAATACCATTCGACTTTTATCGAGGCTACGTCTACCATCACGACAAACGAGGCAGTGGGACAATTTTTCGGTGCCAACAACGAAACAAAGATTGTACGGCGGTCATCTACGTCAATTCCGTAGACGATCTTGCAAACCAGCCGGTAACAGTCGAGGGTCGTCACGACCACCTTCCCGACGAATATTTGCCGTTGCGCGAAAAATTTACGTTCGAAATACTGCCACTCGCTTTGACATGGGAAGATCCAAAGGCAATTTTTGAACTCGTGAAAGCGAAAGAAGAGTAAGTCCTGACTCGTGAAAGAAAATTGTATACGGAACTCGCGCCAGAATCTTTTTCTCAACTCGTGTGATTGCTACACTCGCTATCGTCTCGTGCTGCAAACTCACACTCGTGATAAACAGGTTCATCGCACTCGTATCGTATTATACTATTTTTCAATATTTTCTTTTAAAGGTATAGACCGATTGCTGACAGTTTATCTTTTTACACCGAGTACAAGCAAAAAATAGAGAAAGCAAGGAGAGAAAATGTGCCCCCGACCCCACACAACTTGGTAGAATTTGGGGAAATGTTACGCGAATATCCTCCTCTGCGGCATTTGTACCAGGGGACAGTAAGTGGTACTGACGGTTCGACTGGTATCGCACTGATGCACGAAGACATGCGGCAGCCACTGTCATCTTGCAAGCAGCTATATGCTGATGGCACATTTAAGGTGCGGATAAATGAACGACAGGACTCATTCGAAAGAGAAAAAGAAATCAGAAATATTGGACTCTTTCGTATGTGACGTATGTACAGAGATAACTCGATGTACATCTTAAAGTAACGGAAAATCGTCATAACGCGCAGTAAATCAGAGAAGCCGTAGCGCCTCGTCTCATGATATTGTCTCTCTCATAGTTCTTTTTTATACTTGGCGTCGAGACGGTACCGGGTCTCTTGATATTTGGCGCTAGTTAGTAACTCGTGTGAATCGGATTCGATATAAACTTCTCGGGCATTTACTTTGTCTTTTTTAATTAACTAGATAAGATCGCGAATACCCGGATTCCAGCAAGTTTACACAATACACTTCAGGAAGCTCGATGCTGTAAGATTCGTTACAATGTTATTTTGGAACAAATCCATTTCAAATCGGGCAGGCAGTCAATCATGGTGTCACGGAACTCTTCCAAATTAAAATATGTTGTTCTTTAATGAAAAAAAAAGTGAGCCGTATTTCGTTGTATTCGACAAAAAAAATCTACAACGAAGTTACGGCCATTTGAACGTTTTATCGCGCGCTACCGAAATCCTTGAAAAACGAACCTTTTTTTCTCGAAAACGTTATATCTTCAGAAGGAATCGTCGGAGCTACTTCATTTTGGTCCCATTTTGTAGGATTTATTCCATTCTTTCGAAATCCGAAGGAAAATTTAGCGTTTTTTAAAAATTGACGAAATGACGGGCATTTTTCGAAAACTAGGAAAACTCAATTTTCTCGAAAAGTAGTTTTTTTTTCTCGAAAATTTCACACAATATGCGCGATGATAATATGAATATGTCCTATCGATTTCATCGAACTAAAACACTACTATATATTTTAAAAAAATCATGTTTGCCTAGTCAAAATTTTATCTCTGTGGGATCCCTATCCGCACTGAACAGTGTTGTCACATGCAAAAGTGGATCCCAATATCTTCGTTTAAAGTTTAGTTATATAAGAGATATAAAAAATTCGTTTATACTCTGAAGAAGCTAACAAAGAGCAACATACGCAACTAACTATTCGACCGTGTAACGACGATGAAGTCTCTAACACCACGACAAGTCGCCTGATTCAATAAGATGACAGAAAAAATTGCAATGAACACCCAGAACAATAATTCTCTTCAAAGTATGGAAAAGTAAACAAATATACTTGTTTGAAAATATTGGATCAACGAACAGAGAACGACTTTGTGATTTATTGCCAAGAGTGTTAGAAGTCGACTACTATCGTCAATTCTTCTCTCGATGATCGGTCTATATAGTATCCTATGCATATAAAACTAAACTTTGCGTGAAGATATTAGGGTCCACTTTTGCATGTGATAACACTGTTTAGTGCAGATAGGGATCCCACGCAAGTGAAACTTTTCACTCGGCAAACTTGTTTTCTTTTCAATATGTAGCAGTGTTTTAGCTAACAAGAAGTGTTTTCAAGAAAAAAAAGTTCGTTTTTCAAGTATTTCGGTAGCGCGCGATAAAACGTTCAAATGACCGTAACTTTGCAGCAGATTTTTTTTGTCGAAAACAACGAAATACGGATCACTTTTTTTTTTCGTTCAAGAACAATATATTTCAATTTGGGAATTGGGAGAGTTCCGTGACACCACGATTGACTGCCCGTCCGATTTGGAATGGATTTGGTCTTTGTAGGCTTGTCAAGATATTCCGAGTCGTACATTCCCAATTAAGTAAAAATCTGAAGAAAATCAAGCACATAGAAACTATTCCAAACATTGATTTTCCATAATAATAATTGCACAAACTAATCGATAAAAAAACTTGTTTGATATATTACCCGGCAAACTAACTTTTTTTTTGTAAAAATAATTTTTTAATCTTCCTTAATACTCATGGATGTTTTCTGGATTTTTTGAGATTAGGAAATTTGCCAGAAATTGTTCAACGAAATCACGAAGTTTTGAAATCACGTAAAAATCCGAAAAAAAAATCATACGTATTAAGAAAAAGTAACAAATTATTTTTATTAGGAAAGACAGTTACTTCATCAATTTGTTAATAACTTTTGGAAATTATTATACGCAGTTAATCTTTCGAACACCTTCTCACCTTGTTTTTCAAATTCTTATTCCATTGTAAAACGTTCGGAAGTGTCGCTGAATCTCTCCGAATCCCACATTCCCCGCGACTGTACCGCTCGGAGTACCTTAAGGTAGTCCTCCCGCCATGTCTGATGCCGTATAAGTTCGAGGGAAAATTAGGCAGAATTTCCAGACACTTCTCAATAAGATAAAAATCTGAAAAAAATCAAGCATATATAAGATACTGACAAGATTATTTTGGCACAATAACAATTGAAAAATGTTAATAATAAATTACATGAATATTATAAATTACTGATATAGTGAAACAAATTACCCGGTAACCTAATTTTCTTTTATTGTGAAATCCATTTGTTTATTTTTCTGAATACGTATGCATTTTTTCAGAACTTTGTCTGATCTTCGAAAATTACTTTTTTATTAAGTATGAATAAAGAATCAGGCAAAATTCTGAAAAAAATCATACGTATTCAGAAAAATAAACATATATTTTTCATAACCAAAAAAAATTAGGTTACCGGGAAATTTGTTGCACTATTATTTATTCAAGTAACTTATTATTAACATTTTTCAATTGTTATTGTGCTAAAACAAACTTGTCAGCATCTTGTAAATGCTTGATTTTTTTTCAGATTTGTATCTTGTCGGGAACTGTCCGGAAATCCTGTCTGATTTCCCTCGAACTTATGGGGCATCAGATATGGCGGGAATACTACCTTAATACTCATCGCAATAAGCTAAGCAAATATTTTACTAGGGATTTCCGGCAATAATTGTTCTTGCATCGTCGCAAACGACCCCAATGTACGACGCTATATGGGAAAAAGTTTTAGAAATGGTACCATCGTTGAACGAAAATATAACGACTATTACCGGTGATTTCGAAGCAGCTCAAATTAAAAGTTTCAAGAATAAATTCCCGAATGCGAGAGTCTGCGGCTGTTTGTTTCACTATAAGGCTGTAAGTCACTTCAACATATCCAGTTTTTTCATTGATTTCTGGAAAGCTGTAATTTTGTGAAAAATGGCCGAATCGTAAAAAAAAAATGCGTTTCAAAGCTTGAAATCTCTAGTTGGAAAATCTCACCAGTAAAATTTTTATAAGCAAAACGATCGGCTGCAACTTACGGAATATCGGGAAATAAAAGTTTTCAATATTTTTGTCTTTTTAAAATCGTCCATGGGCTGAAACATTTTCCGTGGCTTCATCAATACTGGGGTCATTTAGCCGGATTCTTTAACTTCAAAATGGTGGGTTTTTGATCTCTGTAAGACCATTTATCGCTAAGATATTGGCATTTAAGAAAAAAGGACCTTTTTCGTAGATTATTAAGGAGGTATCCCTCTATAGATGACCAAAAATCGGCGGAAACTTAGGGAATAAAAAAAAACTATAGAATATTTTTATCTGAAAATTTAACCGTATTTTATTAAAGTATTAAGAAAACATAAAAAAAATTGTATTGCAAAATATTAATTTACCACGTCGTAGTGAGGCGATGAAGTTGTGAACTTTTTTTCTTTTCTTCATTTGCGTGCAACCTCACAGCTCCTGTATCTGTCTGATCGAAATGAATTTTTTTTTTGTTTTTGTAATATTCATACCTGGTCGATATACCTATTTTTAAAAAATAAAAAAAAATTCAGCAAAATGGTGGCCTTTTTAAATGATTTTCGCCAACATCTTTCCATTGTTTATAAAAATAAGTGGTTAAACAATCACCTTGGGCCAAAACCTATAAGGATATCGGATAGATAATTAAATTACCTTTCAAATGGTGTTTGATTCATGTCGATATGTTAAATATTCGCCGAGTTATCGTGCACGCAAAATCGGAATATTAGAAAAAAAAATTTTCGGGTTGAGTGTGGCCGAAGTTCGTGTCGTGCGGGATAGTTACCGCTGTTACCGCCCTTTCGGTAACAACAAATTCTGCAATTTTTCGAATTTTGGTCTAAAATTTGAACAGTCTATTCTTTGAGTGGTGTACTTTCGATTAGTGTACAAAAAAAATCGTTTTTTTAACCCATCTATAGATGGATACCCCCTTAATATATCATGATTGCACAGCGAGCTAGAGCTGGAGATTTTTAACTTTAAAATGCATTTTGTTTTATTACGATTCGAGAATTTTTCAAAAAATTACAGCCATTCAAAAATCAATGAAAACAGTTTTTCTGTTCCCTTCATTTTTTTACTGAGTATATGTTATGTTTTCATAGGCCATCGTGAAAAAATGGGAGAGCTTGCGAATTCGAAATTGTGAGTATATTCTGGAGAAAAGCTATGCTCTAGCCCACTTGCCACCAGAATATATCCAAGAAGGCGCCCAACACATCACTACCCTCATAGATCGAGAAAATCAAACGAATTTGCAGGCGTTTGGTGCTTACCTGAGGTCATACTGGGTTTCATTAAGAGACGTCTTGTCCGTCTTTAAGAACCCAGTACGCACCAACAATACCTGCGGGAATTTTCATCCCCACGCAGCCAAACGCGTTGGTGTGCACCAACCGATTTGGAAGATGATGAGTAAGATCTCTGATTTTCTTTATTGATGTAAAACAATTGATGTCCCGATGATGTTTAAGAGCTAATCGATGATCAAAGATTTTGATAATTGATTTGTGAAATAATCGATTTTTTTAACATCGATTTTTTTTTCTCAACATCGCCCATCTCTTGGCAACGATGGTTTATGCTGATGTTGCTACTGAAACCAAATGAAATTTCCATCTCTCTAAGGTCATCGACATAGCTGTATCCGAATATCGCGCTCTATCGAATGGAACTCGACACAGAAATTGGAGACCGCTCGATCTCCAATTGACGGATGCAGCTATTCATCGATACGAAATGGAATTTGAAATAAATCGGTAAAAATTGATTTTTTTACCCATCTATAGAGGGATACTCCGTTAAGCGTACGCAAAATTGTACTTCGCGCACGGTGTGCTATAATTACAATTATCGCGTGCCACTGTAAGTCAACATCTTTCTTCTCTTAATTCATCTTAGCGTTTCCCGTTTTTAGATTAGACGTTGAGGAATTCTTAACAGTTATCGCAAATCTAAGGAGGTTGCATTTATCAAGAGGTAATCTAGCAGATGAAACATTTCTTTTTATATCACTCGATGCGAGAAACGCGCTTCGCGTGCGACAAACCCCATTTTCGCACCTTTTGAAGTAAACTTGTATACGATACTATTGTTTCATTCAGTGTGTAAAATGCGACTTATATCACGAGATGTAAAAGCGCGCATTTTACACACTGAGTGGAATAATAGTATATTACGACACGAAGCGTGCGTGAAAACACGTTTCTCGCACCAAATGATATAAAATTTCGTACGATACTCGTGCGAAAAAACTTTTTCGCATCAATATCGTAATGTACTATTATTGAATTGATTTTCACCTCGATTTCTAACTACAATTTAATATAACACTTGTAGTGTTTCTATTCGACGAACAACAGCAGGTACCAACGGATAATAACCCGATAAATGTGGAAGAACAACAGTTCTTGATTAGGAATTTGAATGCAGCTCCTGGCGCTGGTATATATACCATCTTATGTACATAATATATATGTACAATGATCTATGCAGAATTTTTGACACATCCATTCGCAGGTGGATTTCTGGAAAACGAATTACCGATCCGAAGAAGGAGAAGAATACACAAAAGTAATAACGTAAGAGGGGAAGCCAGGTTAGGAGGTTCTAAAAATCGGACTTTTTATTTCATTCATCGTCAGCTTAACTATCCAAGAAAATGCTGCCAAAATTTCAAAGCGGTATTCACGTTTGTTTAGATCTCATGACCGTAGAACCGAGCGCTCATAGTGTACAAGCTGCAGGCTCGAGGCGTTCCTCAAACGCATTTTTCTTAGAATAACTTTTTTCACATCCGCGGAAAATGTGATGCAAGAAATAATAAACCGATGATTATGGAAATTAAAAATAATATTTTAAATTAAATTGCGAAGTATAAAAACCGACTTGGGGGATGTCATACTTGTAATGGGGTTTTTTTGTGCATATACGTGAAAAAATAGTGAAAACTTAAGAAAAAATGTCCAACGTCTGCAATTTTTATTATTTTTATTATTTTCACCTGCATTGAGGATCACATTCTTAGAAAATAAGTTATTAATGTTACAAAAACCCTTATGATTTTAGATGAAAATTGTAATGGCAACACGTCATTAAGTTAAAGGGCTATACTTACGACATTCAGCGAAGATCAGTGCGTAACTGTTATTTTTAGCTGAGATTATTTTAAAAAAATCATAAAAGTTCGCCGAAATATGAACAGACTTTTGTCTACATTTTATTGAATTCTAATAAATCATTTTCAGAAAAAAAGTCCTAAAAATCTGTGAAAATGAGCCTCCTAACGTAGGTTCCACCCTTAAATTGAAGCCAAAGTGGATATCAAAAAAATGTACTACTTTACCTACTATAATCGTAGTCATTGATCGGCAACTAATGCCTGAGGCGCCCCGAACCCTTGTGCACGAAAGACGCCGAGATCAACCGCAATCGAATTCGGCAGCCGGAGTGCCGCCGGTTCCTGCGAGAAGGCCTCGAGGGCGCCCGCGTCGACAAGTACTCCCCCAACCTGACGATGCTGTGCCCGAGGTCCCAGTGCCGCGAGAAGAACCGGGACTGGAGCCGCTAGAACCAATCGCACCGACAGCTGCAGATCATGCAGTTGTCGGCGTGGTAGCGCCAGGAATACCGGTAACAGCTCTGCTTAGCAATTCCGATTAAAACATATAGAAACTGATCAAATGGACAAAATTCAGATTTAAAAATGATCGGTCCTAATAGAATTCAATTTGATTTTTGTCCGATTCATTGGTTCTAATCGGATGATTTAATCAGGGACAGCCAGCGCCAGTTACCACAAGGAGGCCTCGAGGGCGTCCGCGTCGAAGAGCACTCGTCCAACTTGACGATGCTGTTCCCGAATACCCAGCGCCACGAACTGTACCGGAACCGGAGCAGATAAGACCGATCGCACCGGCAGCTACAGATCATGCAGTTGTCGACGTGTTAACGCCGGAAATACTGGTAACAGCCCTGCTTAGCAATTCCGATAAAAACATATAGGAACCGATCAAATGGACAAACTTCAGAGATTTAAAAACATTCGGTTCCAATAGAATTCAATTAGTTTTTCGTCTGTTTCATTGGTTCTAATCGGTTCGTTTTACCAGGAAGAGCCAGTGCCAATTGCTACAAGGAGACCTCACGGGCCCCCTCGTCAGCCACTGGACCTGCGCACTGAACCTGCGGGTCCAGATACCAATCTGGCCACTGAACGTGCGGCTCCCGAGGTTGCAGAAATCGAAGCGAGGCGTCACGATCCCTCAGTGCAACTTCGAGATCATTCGATATTTGGCATCGACATTCCCATCGTACCGCACGTACCGCAGGTCGGATCGCAGGAAGATGGAGAACCGCCCAGAAAAAAAAAAAGAACTCGACGAGGAGGAGCTCAAAAAAGTCAGGAAATTAAAACAATAAGAATGGCAAAGTTCCCGCTGATTTAAAAAAATCACGGGTGTTTGCTCGAAAAATCGAAAATTTGAGGAGAAAAACGCGAAAAATGATTGCTCACTTTTTCCAATTTCGTCAAATTACTGAAATCAATGTAATTTTTCTTTGGCTGAACGGAATATGAATTTTCTTTTTGCGTTGAAAAGAACCCTTTAACGAAGAGAATGCCCGAAAGGCGGAACGCGATTTTTCGATTTTTCGCACAATTTGGTTAACGCCCCAACCAAACAGGACACGAATAGATTGGCGAAAATGCAAATCTCGAACTTCGGTAGCAAAACACGAAAGTCGATAAATCGCCCCACCAGCTTTTTACTATAGTCCAAACACTGGAATTGCGTAATCATGCTTACGATCATTAGCGGAGTATGAGTGCGCGAATGTGCACCGACTTTCACTGGTATCCGTAAGTATGAGGGAAACTTGCAATTACGTTCATCCGTGCAAGATTAGTGCGCGACCGTGCAAAATTTGCATTGGTGTATGCAATTCGTGAGAAGAGCGTCACTTAGCTTACACGCTTTTAGAATACCAAAAAACTGGTACGCACAGTTACATTACTCAATATCAGTCTAATTTGGTCTGTACACTAAACTTTTACCATTCGTAGACTCTAACGCAATGCTGTACCGATGATGATTCGAAAATTTCTTACACAAAGTACATTAATTAGGTCGAAACGAAGGAAGTGATTTTATACTCATACTTGGGATTATTAGAAAAGTATGCGTGCGCAAATGTGCACCGACTTTCACTGGTATTCGTAAGTATGGAGGCAACTTGCAATTACGTTCATCCGTGCAAGATTAGTGCGCGTCCGTGCACAATTTGCATTGGTGTATGCAATTCGTGAGAAGAGCGTCACTTAGCTTACACCTTTTTAGAATACCAAAAAACTGGTACGCACAGTTACATTACTCAATATCAGTCTAATTTGGTCTGTACACTAAACTTTTACCATTCGTAGACTCTAACGCAATGCTGTACCGATGATGATTCGAAAATTCCTTACACGAAGTACATTTACTCCCGTATTAATCCAAGTAAATTCATGTTGTCCTGTACTAAGTCCAGTTCGAATCAACTATTAAGAATTTCATATTATCGGATAGTATGAAGAATGCTCCTCAAAAAAGTTAGTGGCTCGGGATATCTTGAAAATCTCGCAGTTATTTTCATCGTTTTATTCGTGCTGTGATTGGTCGGAGGCATTGTCAGACACACTGGTTCTGCCGTGAGACGCACCATGCTATACTACGTTTATGAACTATATTTCTGTTATGCAGTAGTAGTAGTTTCCGGCGGTGTACTGTCTAATTTATGCACTAAATAAGTGTAGCGGTAGCGGCTCGTCTCACACAGTATACATCGTCTCTCGCGGCATATTTCTTTTGCATACTTGGCTTCGAGACGCTACCGCGTCTCTTGATATGTAATGACCCTAGCAATATTGACAACCATCGTTTCCAGCTGATTCACCGTAAAACAACCGGGTGATTTTTTGCAAAAAAAAAACCGGAAATCCGTCTTAACGACCGCGAAAACAACCGCCCTAAAAATCTTATTCGGGTGTTTTTTCGGTTGTCCATGGTAAACCGACAAAAATCACCGCATAACATTTGTTAGGGCAGTCGTTTTTACGGTCGTTACGACCATCTTTCGGTTGTTTTTTTGTGAAAAACCACCCGGTCGTTTTTATGGTAAAACGGTGGTTGTTGAGATTGTTAGGGGAACTAACGCTACCCCTTATTTTCAAACAGAATGCCACGTATGCGACACAAAAACATCCATACAAATCCTAAGACCCTGCTATCATCGCCTTTGTGTCCCGTGTGTCCGAAAATTGATCACCCGAAATTGCCCATTCTGCAGAGCAGTAATCGAAACTTATTTGCCGCAAAACATGATGGGCGGTGAACGATGGAGCGATGGAGTTGACCGTGACATAGAGAGAGAGTGGCATGAACAACTCGTCAGAGATTTCATGGATGAAGCCTAAAGTGAAATCCAGGTAAAAATTTTCCTAAATAAGGATAACAGTGACATTATTTCTTATAGGTATTTTTTTCATGAAAGTTGAATGCAAATTTTCCCGATTTTTCAGCGCAGCTTCCGAAATTGTAGACAAGAGCGACGACGAAGACGACGACATGGCGCTTTATCACATGAACAACTACAACTTAACTTGATTAAGCTTAATTAAGCTTTCCAAGCTCGTACCGCCGACGAAGGAGGAGCTTGACTACGCTGATTCGGCAACAGAGCGTCCGAATTGCTGTCCAAGCTCTACGCAGCTCACAAGGAGGGCAAAAAGGCTTACGCCTTCGACATTAATGTGAGTAATTTGCAATCTTTTGAAAAGAAGAAAGATACATTTGTTGAAATTATTTTCTTCATTACTAAAAACATGATTTTTCAATTTATTTTTCCAGGGTTTTCCAAATTTTTCCAAAATTTATTTTTTTGAAATATGCCACGAGCGCAGCTAGCACGATTCTTAAAGTCGACCAGATAATCATGGCCAAACGAGCCGGTGGACGGAAGTCGCGTGCTGAAAACGCCAACAGAGACGACGAGTCGTAGAAGGAACACCGCCGCCCGTTTTTTCCCAACAGCATTCGCGCGCCCTCCTCACTTTTTTAACACTGTTTTTTGAAAAGTTTGTTACTCCTTAATGTTTTCTTAAGAATTAGTATCCTCGCACGCATTGCCGATCGTTTTACGGCTCGCACAGCGTCGTCGAAGTTCCGTTACGCATACCACGTGATTTTGTAATGAAAATGCTATTTGTATTCTTTATTATTCATAATAATAAAACATAAGTTCAACCTGATCGTTTACTTCTTTAACGCTATTATTGTTAATGCTGCGGACTATATTTTGCTTACGGCAATAAAAGAAATACGAGACTTAAATTTGTGTTTTATTTTCTCGTCCTGAGATTCCCTGAAGCAATTGAAGTGGTTATACAATTTGGTGGCATGATCAATAGGTTAGTCTCATATACATTTTTTTAATCAAGTAAAAAAGGGTTGTAACTAGTATTTTCAGAGGAAGAATATGCGACTTAAAAAGGGTGGCATATGTGAAAAAATCTATGATGGACAAAAAAATCAATATGTAATTTGCCCATGAACTCTGATTTTATCTAAAAAGAAAAGCTTGAAAAAAAAGAAAACCAAATGGATATGTGCACAATATTTTGTGCACGATATTTTGTGTACGATATTTTGTGCACGATATTTTGTGCACGATATTTTCTGTACGATATTTTGTGTACGATGTTTGGGGCGTTTGTTATAAGATAATTGCGTGCACAAAAATATGCGTATAACTATATTTATTTGTAATGTGTAAGGAAAAAATGTGTACATCTTTTTTGAAAGAATCATTCCATTTTAACAATATTTGTGATTAACAGATTTTTTTTTCCAATGTGTACAAAGACGTCGTACACAAATAATGCAATGTGCAGGACATTTTTCAATGAATATTAATTTAAATATCAATGTATACATTTGAAATCATTATGTGTATGTTTTATTGGAATTTTTCAAATGTGCACAATCCTCAACGTGTACGATTCTTATGTGCATGAATCATACCCTGTCTTCGTATATGTACTTGAGTAAGTTACTTCCGTGTATATTCTTGGGTAAATTACTTTCGATTAGACACTTGAGTAAGTTACTTTCGTTTAGACATTTGAGTAAGTTACTTTCGTTTAGACATTTGAGTAAGTTACTTTCGTGTATACACTTGGGTAAGCTACTTTCGCGTATACACTTGAGTAAGTTGCTTTCGTGTATATACTTGAGTAAGTTACTTTCGTGTATACACTTGAGTACGTTCTTTCGTGTGTATACGCTTGAGTACGTTCTTTCGTGTGTATTCTTCGGTAAGTTCTTTTCGTGTTCATACTCGAGTAAGTTACTTTCATGTATATACGACCGTCTATACTGGTACGGGTTTTCCGCAGTTTTCCCGTGCCCATGGCGAATGCGGTACAGTGTAGCTAAGTCAGCTGTGGACACATCGGAAGTTAGTGTATATGAGAAAAGTTCAGGTAGAGAGTAATAGGAGTGAGGGTGAAAAGGGCGGTATAAGGCGGTGAAGCAATACCACGGAAAAAACAAAAAATCTATTTAAAAAATCTATTTAAAAAATCTAAAAAGTTCTTGCATGCAGAGAAAAAGAAATATTGAAAAATAAAAACGAACAAAATTGAAACTGATTTGTTAATTCGATAGCAAAAAACAATTTGCCTCTAGTTCTTGAAACTAGTACGGAAAAAAATTAAGTGAAACGTGTTCATAGACCATGGTCATAAGTCCTCGAGATCAGGTTTGCGGCAATATGTCGGCCGACACTCGCTTGATTGCTGCGCAGCGGAGATTGCTCCCGCGAGGATTGCTGATGCAGTTAAGAACAATAAAATATATCAACGTAGTATAAAGGAGCCGTCAGGTCAACATAGAGAATCATTACTAGATACTTATAATGGACCATACATTATACAGAATGCGTGACGAAATCGAAAGACAGTATGTAAAATATCTATCAACACACATGTTGGATATCGTAACCGGTTACACTATAATCATAAACGAACAGTGGATTTTCACAAGACTGAACGGTAGGAGGGAGGTCGGGATACGCTTGGAACAGGGGAATTCATAACTAATAGTTTAACATCATTCGCAGTACTGTTGCGGACTTATATGCGATCTCTTCTCGCTAAAAATTTTGATCGCGAAATTTTTCCCAGAATCTAGAAAATTGACAAAAACTGTTATAATGGGTGAGTTGATTAAGAAGAATAAAAATTTTCCTGAAATAATCCGTCATTTCGATCCGTTTTTTTTTTTTTCTTCAATCAAATGAAGTTTGTTTATCCATTAATGTAATAGTTGCCACGCCTGAAGATACGCAACCAACGGACGAACGTGACGTCGAAAATGCAGTTAAAGAAACCGGTAAATTAAACTTAGTTGAACTATTCGAGTGTAATGTAATATTAATATATTGTTTGGTTTTTTTTTGTTTGTTAAATATAGGATTCGGATCGTTTAATATAAAAGTAGGAATTCTCTGTGGACTTATCTACATGAATACCGGGGTCGGCATTAGTAGCGTCAGCTTCATACTTCCCTCTGCGGCGTGTGATCTCCAACTTACTACCCTAGACAAAGGACGGATCAGCTCTACTTCTTTATTGGGTTCATTGGAATTTTCTTTCGCATTCAAGTTGTCACTCGCCTCTTTTCTACAAACTTCTCTCTACCTAAACCTAGGATCACACAAGTAGTTGTCCACCGCTTATTTTCTAGGCACACCTAGTTATCACGACGATGTTGTACGAAACATGATCGTAAAATTGTAGAAATCTGAAGAAACTTCACACAATACAAGTTTGAAAGTCCTACATACCATAGTTCCACACTGTCAGAATTTGGTACAAGCCCATCTCGACACAGACCTAGTTCTCCCAATGGAAAAAGTACATCCAAGATACATTAAAAAATTTATCTCGAATATATGACATATATGTTGCCGAAAGATATTATAACTAAGATACATTTCGGGATATATGCGAACTATATATGCGAATGAAAAGTATATTTGGGATACATCAAGATAAACGATAAATATAATTTTGTTGTATTATCGTCCGAAACGTTCTGTATGTCAGATATATTTTCGTATATATTTCTTTTTCATGGCGGTCGACACAAGACATTTTCGCATGAAAATCTGACTGGTTTGGCTTGTGTAGAGATGGGTCTGTATCGATCTATGACGGTGTACACGACGGTGCTTTGTACAACTTTTTAGCATTGAACTTTGTATAAAATTGGATTCACCATAACGAAGACGAGCACAACATAAACTCGACACTGTTTAAGTTGTAACAGCCGATGATCAAATTCGACATACAAAAACTGTTTCAAGCAGAAATAGTCACAGAGAACATTCGCACATCAAGCTGGGTATGAAAGCATTCTACATAGCACCAGTTCAATAAGTTGTACACGAGGAAATATCTATACTGTGTAGTTCTGCATTGCTATAGTTTTCATCTGCACACAGATCGAGTTCATCGAAACCTAAATACATAAACGAATTCGTTTTATTTCATGATTAATCAGTAATTTTAGACTGATGCTCCGCGCAGCTACGCAGTCTCGAACCTTGGCGTCGAACTGGTGCTATGTCGAGACTTGACATGCCCGGCTCCGTTGTGGAAATTTTCGCCCTGATGATTCCTGTATCAAACAGTTTGTGTGTATCGAGTTTGCTTATCGGCAGACTTTTGTCATGTCAACATTAGGTTTGACGAACTATACAATGTTAGGTTCATCTCGTGTACAACTCAGTTCGGATAACCAAATGTGTTTGGAAAAAAAACGCCCACAACTACTCGTGGCGAAATGGGTCTGTATGAAGATGGGTTCTAGGAAATTCGCGTGATATTGAGCACATGATATGAGCTTAATTAAGGTAGTTCAATGATAAAGTTAAAGTGGTTAAATGCGTTGGGGCGACGACGTGAAGGGCGGATAGCGTGCAAACTGACGCGCCGTTCGGGAGCAAAAAAGACACAAATAGCGAATATTAATTTTATTCGTGATATCTCCAAGACGGTACCATCCTTTCTTTTCCCTTAATTAATATTTTTTTCAAATATATTTTTGTCAGAGGATTATTTGCAACCATATATTATAAACAAAAAAATACTCATTTCCTGTACACCCATGAAAAAACAGTGGATTTCCATAACTAATATTTCGGGAGCGGGACAGTCAAATTCTATTTTTTGGATATCAATCAACGCAGGAAAGGTCGATATTTTGATATTAAAATTCTAATAAAAGTCTTTTTGCAAAAGTTGTTTATCATCGAACTATCTTAAGTTGGGATGGAAGCATTCGACATGAAAAAACTAACCCTGCGAAAGTGCAAAAGGTTCCCCATTTCGATTACCGTTAAACATGCTTATGTGATCTCACGACCAAACAAGCCTGTCTAGTCTGTTGGAACAAAAAAATGTGTATACCAGAAAAATTGATTTCATTAATGGAGACACAAATGAAGCACTGCAAATAGGGCCATATGGCGGTAGCTATGTCCATTGGATACCACGACGCTCCCAGATGTACTGAGTAAGATATTGGTTGACACAATCACCTGTTGACAATTTGACTATAAATTAGTAGCACCAATTATTATTATTATTTTTCAATGATATTCTTTCAAATCACATAAAGTGCATGAAAAGAGGTACTTCTTACGGCCTGTGGAACAAAAGTGACAAGTTCATGGCAGTGGCGACATGGGTTCACTTTCGTCTCCAGGAACTTTTCCACTGTTCGTCCCACAAGATTAGCATCCAATGCATCACTATTCATAGGCCTGTTACAAAAAATATAGTGAACAACACGGGCCAAAATTCGTGTTTGAGATTCGTTCATTAACAGCTCTCGCCTTGTTTGAGCAAAAAACCTTACGCTCGTCGCAATTGCTAACTTTCCCGTAAGGGACTCTACTATTGGGGCAATGTACTATCGAGGCAATATACTATTGCTGTCGTATACGGGTTCAATTCGTTTTTCCATAAAGCTACAATTCCTCAACGTATATCGCCTGATTAATTTTTTTCGCTGACTATAATCATCGCATTAATGCGGTGTGTTGTCTATTTTGTAGATTTACTATTGTTGATTTATTATTATTGTAGATACTAAGAAACATACAGCCCAAGTGTTCCAATTTAAGTAATGTATTGACGGAAATACTTACTGTAAGATAATCCTTTCACCTGGAATTAAATTCGCATAAGTTCGAGAAAATTCAGAAGGAATTGCAAGTACATCTCCATGGTATACAAATCTGAATAAAGTCGTGCTCATTGAGGGTAGTGGACAGATTAATTTCTCATAATAATGATTCCAAATGATATTACAAATCAGTGAAAAAAAAAAATTGGTCAACTAATTTCCTGAAAACCCAACGTTTCCCGAAATGAAAATGATTGTTAATTTTTCTGAATACGTATGAATTTTTCCAGATCTCTAAATTCACTCTGCATTTTGCGTTCTCTCACATATATTTTTTTATTGAAAAAGGAAAATAATTCGAAGTGCATTAAAGGATCTGAAAAAATGTATATAAATTCAGATAAATTAACGAATTATTTTCATTTTTTTTAAATGTTCAATTGATTTCTCGGAAAATTTGTTGAATAATTTTGTATTTCTAATTTTTTTAGTAACATTTCAGAATAAGTTAAAATTGAAGAAAACTTATGCGAGAAGGACTGCCTTAAGTATCAATGCAAGAGTAGAGCAATACTTTATGAAATATTTTTTTGACATTATTGTTTCCAACAGTTGTTAATATTGTGGTGAAAAATAATACCGATGTTATTTGTCCCTCAAACCTTCGTTTATAAATGTCAGTTTGAAAAAGCGTTGCTCCTTACGTTTTCGACAATGCTTCCATCTTGGAAAAAAAAATGATATAATATGCAATACACATGATTAAGGTATGCTAACAAATGAAATAAAAATTTCCATGCGAAGGTATGTTTCTCGGTTCATACTTCTGGGGCTGCTTAGCAGAAATTCAAGGGCGAAAAGTAGCTTTACTGCTCGCCCTTTTCTCTTACGCTCTTTTGGAAATAATTTCATCGTTCGTGACAACTTACTGGGTATTCCTGTTACTCAAGTTTTTCAGTGGATGGGCGTGAGTATATGGATGCACAATATTGCGCAGCAAGCCACTTGCTGCTTCGTAGAATTGCTAAGTGCTATCTCTTATAGACCGGTTTGCCGATAACGATCATGATGTATGTTGAATAATTTATACCTTTTAGAATCAACGGCCAGAGCGCAATAGTCTTCACGTACCTCGGAGAATTCCAATCCAACGAGTTCCGCGACAGAATTTTATCCTGGATGGAAATGGCGTGGACTTTGGGCTTGATTGTTCTGCCACGTATGAAACAACGTTATTATTCATTGATGATGTATATTAGACTGCTTAAAAAAACGTTATTATTCATTTCTGATGCATATTAGACTGCTTGGAACATTTAAAACAATTTCTACTTGCCACATAAAAAACCTCTAACTTGTACCCTTTGTATAAACCTCGTAAAAGGATAGCTGGAATGATTACCGTCATCCCGTGGGTCGCAGAACGAATATGGCTGACTATTATTTTTGTAACGTACTGAATTTAGGCTTGAAATTTGAGGTTTTGCAACAGATAATGTGATAAAGTTAGACATTAGTAATCGGAAAATTCATATAATCAACATTTTTTACTGTTTGTTACTAAAATATATTTTCTTTATGGCTGTATATTATTCTGTTCCCGTATTGAATTTCAGATTGATATTTAAGGTTTTGCGGCAGTTAGTGCAATACCGTTTATTTTCTAAATTAACCAAAATTCCATATAATCCAAAATTTAGTATCGCTTGCCACGAAATTATATATGTATCATGAATGATAATTCATATACGCAATTTGGGCTTGAAATCTCATCATGCTGATATTTTTTCTAAGCCACATATCGGTACGTTTTAAACTATTCTGAGTGTATTGACATAAAAATCACAATTTTTTTGTTCATGTACACAAAGCTTCCTCTACGAGAAAGCGAAAATCAGGCTAATTTATATAAAAGATAGTTTTCACGTGTCGTCGACAGATTTTGTACAAATTTTTACAGTATCCATTCTGAGCAGGATGACAGTTTGTCTTATGTAACCGTTTACTAAAAAAGTAAGAAACATCTCTTTGCGCAGAATTGTATACTTCAAGAACTATGTGGCCTGCAACGTATTACGATATACGGTATTGAAATTGATTGTTCGGGCTATCAAATGTTGCCATATATAGTACTGCCGATCGTGTCCAAAAATAAAAATATCAATCTAAACATAAGACTCGACTTTATACGTGTTGATAAAATAGAAAATATAAAAGGACGTTGCGGCACTTGTAAAAAAGTCGTACAAAGCTTTCCTTTTACACCGTTCAATACTAGGATTAGTGTACAGGTTTTCCGTATGGCAACTAAAAATGTTATTTCTTAAGCAGTTATGATATGAGCAATTTCTTGCTCAAGCATCATTCGAGGCCTGTATGCAATTTAAAAAAGAATAGTCAAAAAATTAAATAACAATAAAAGCTATCTCTAAAATAGCTTATCTTTTTTCTGTGTCATGTGATTCAACATTTAAAGGTACCTCAGAATTTGCATGGTCAAAATGACGCTCAGATCATGCAGAATACCCCGATGTGTATTTACTTTGAACCTCGTTAAAAGGATAACCTTTCGATACATTTTACTCGAGAAATTTGTTAAAATTCATAGTTAGTACCCCATTACCATGGAGAAAAATCCATAGAGATTCGGAATGAGCGGATTCAGAATCAAGGTTAGATATCAGTCGATTAATAATTTCCCTTATTGATATCTTTCACTTTCCTTAACCACGGCTCCATTTTCTGACAAATTACTGAATGTTAGATTTTATAAGCTATCCAGCAAGCAGTTGTAGAGTTATTTCGTGTTAAATGTTTCAGTCTATTACGTTTCAATGTTTTTTGTGTTCGTTAGCATCATTAACATATGATATTAGTCACATTAGGTAGAATGGACATTTATGACGACATAAGTTTTTATTTCTACCTAGTCATTCTGGGGAAATTCGATGAATACTGGAAATTCATTGGTAATGCATGTCAAATTTAATATTTATAGATGGAAAACGCTTTAACTCGTAAAAACAAGAAATATTATTATTATTATTATTATTATTATTATTATTATTATTATTATTATTATTATTATTATTATTATTATTATTATTATTATTATTATTATTATTATTATTATTATACCTACGAAAAAGTAAGGTTATAAACTTTATCAATAGAAAGGAAGGATAAAATGTATCGAAGATTCATGAATTCGGACTGAGAACGAATGATGTTTATCTGTGGGCCTTATACATATGAGGTATGACAGAACAACGTCATAAATAATTAGTTTGATCCAATATTCTTTATTTTATTGGAGCTTCTCGAATGATCACTCAAAATATCTCTTCATTTTTTATAAGGAGAACTCTTAGGGTTTCCTGTTAAAGCGAGATTTTAGCGCCAATGTAAAAATCACTATAAATTTTTCAAAATCAATTACGATCTAACATTTTACGCCTAAGTAGAACTTAACTGTTGACTATTGCCCGATTTTTCTGGTATGTTAAAAATTTCCATATCTTCGTGAACCGTCTAACTAAAAAAATCGTCGAGCGATCGAGTTCCAAGTTCCAATATTGAAAATTAGAACGGAAAATTGGTGAAAACGGTGCAATAGCATAGAATGCGGGAATTAATCGTTTCGAAAAATGTATCGATTTGAAGTGATTCTACGGTAAACGGCCCAGTTTCGGTTACGATACCGGTTTTTGTCATCGACCTTCCATTTTTATTAATAATAAATGTATTTTGCGAGAAAAAAAATTGTTAGGTAATCGTAAAGTAACCCGCAATGAACCCAATGGTCCCATTCGGGTTGCTTTTCGGTTATTTGAAGAACCTTCAAACAACTGAAAAACAACTTTCAAGGAACTGTCGATTACTTTTGCATTACTTTGAAGTTCGTTTTTGTTCCAAAGCAACCGTCGTTTCATCTTCACATTATGGTTGTGTTACGGTAAAGCAACTGGAAATAAACCTTATAATGACGGTTACTTGTATGTAACCGTAAAACAACCACAGAATGACGGTTGCTCGGATCCGTTAGGGACGTATAATGAAGCAATATGTAATATTGAAACGTAAATTTATTTGTTTTATGTTTATTGGACTGATCGAAATTAGGGTCATGATCAAGGTAATAAATCGGAAGTTATTGATTTAATTACACCTTAATTTCCGCCTGATTCACCTGTGATTTCGTAAAATATGAGAATCGGATAGAAACTAGGTCCGTAGGGTGCTTGGAACTAGTACTCGCGAGGTGACCGAAACTGCAACATGGAGGTTGGATAACGACCGAAAATCCAGCAGCCAAGCGTCGTTAGTAGAAGGATAACTTACACATTCCAACCTAACAATTTAACGTAAACAATTATTTTAATTTATTTAGACGGATTTATTGCATGAATATGAAAAGTTCGTTACCTGGATTCCGATAAAACCCATGCAATAGCAGCGGAAAATATGGGCCTGGGCTCTAAAGATAATCGAAACTGGGCCGCTTATCTTCTTCAAGTATACACCTTCTGTCATGATAATCTTCGATATTTTCATTCTTTCTTAATTATTAATCTAAATGGAGCATGGACTATCTTTTTTGATTTATAAATGCATTTTTCACGCACTGTGAATTATTGATTTTTTTCCAACAATCGCTTTGTAAAAAATACGGAAGCGTTTATTTTCTAGGATGTAAGTCTCATCCTTAAAAAAGTCGATGAAAGTGTTACATTTTTCGGTGGACTTTTTTGTACGAATGGTGAGTACAAAAAAGTGAGCACTTAAAATTTTTCAAATCGTTTATTTTAAGTTATTGAAAATTGAAGTTAATCTTCTCTCTCAAATACTCGAACATTTGATACTCATTTTATTTATTAAAAAAAGAATCTCTATGATACAACTCATGAAAATGTAGATTTTCGGCACGAGGGATTGGGACATTTTTTTTCGATTTATGACTTTTCATAGGGGAAACTTTGCTTAGGTGAAGGAAAAAATCGACATTCTTCGTAACTTAGAGTTCTCCAAAGCGCTAAGGAAAGTGATTCATAACCAATGTCTTTATGTAGAGGGAGTGAGCTACAACGGGCCGTAGGCCACATTGAGCAACAGCATCTGTCAAGGAACACAGATGGCCGAAAATTCCAGATTTTTAAAACTAGAATTGTGAGTTAAATCGGGTGTTGTCCTTGTAAGTTAATGATGAGCTAATCTGTCTTCAAGCAACATAAAAAAATAAAACTTCATATTGGCCTCTTGGCAAAAATATTTTTGTCCTTCAGAGAAGTTTTATATCCAACCTACATTTGGTTAAATGCGAATTTTGCTAGACTTTTATGATTTATTACATCTGTATACATCGCTGCATTCAGACGTCACATTATTAGAATTCAGTATAGCATCATTTTTCTATAAAAATGTGTTTTAGTGCGAGAGTAAAATACTAGGCCAATCCTATAGATTTGGAAAATGGCTCGCTGGTACCCACTCTCCCCTATTGGTGTGGTCGTCTGCATATGCATATGCGATGTACATATTTCCTTATCAGCATGCTAACTATCATAATTTTTCATGTGCCTTTGTTATTCAATGTTGTACTAAAGTGGGCTATCATACAGCACTATTTAAGATTGTTCTTGACGCAAATCGGTTAGAAAAACAGCATTACAGCATTTTTTAAAGTTTTGCTTTGTGTGCTTGAAACCGATTTCTTTGGAATAAAAAAATAGCGTTCTACTCGTTTTAAGAATTGTTTCTTTGTTTGAAGCTAACTACTTTTCACTGGACTTGAGATTATTTAGATAAAATGTAGTAGTAAGAATCAAGTATATTATTTCATGGGTGAATATTTCCGTGAGTACAGGAAATTTTTCTTCTCTGTGTAATACTTTGTTGACTCATTAATGAAATCTTGATATTATCGTAATTGGGACGTTCTTATCATTGATCGTGACAAAGATTAACAAACTAACCTGATACCCGACTACTCGAAATACTCGAAATACTCGGACTACCCTAACTACTCAAACTACCCGAAGTAACCGAAATATCCGAAGTACCCAAAGTATCCGAAGTACCCGGAAACCCGAGGTATCCGGTTTTGAACTTCGAATCGATCACGTACAAATAGTCCGAGTATACGGATTTGTCGGAAATCCGTATGAAAATGGAAACCCTCAAGAAAACAAGTTTCAATTTACAATATTCATATTGAACATGAAGTTTCCAAAAGAAGTTGAAAGTTGGGAGTATATATGCTTTAGGATCTTTGTGTATAGGTTACGTGTAGTCATATTTCATCCATTCGATATGAATTATCAACTGTCAATATAATTACAGTGTACAAGTGAAATAAACAAGTAAAATAATTCATTAACCTCTAGGGATTCAGTTATTCTAGTATTTTGTGGTGTACAATAACAAGTACACACGTAATCGTTTTGTGTAGAAAAAAGTATTGTAATTGTCATAATTTATCATTTGATTCAATCTAAATATGTTTATTTTATTGTGTTAGGTACTCACCACCTTGAAAAAAAGATATATCTGTATTGAGGTTAATTAGAAGTGCGCTACAAATTTGAGCAAAATTCTTTCATTCACTGCGAAGATTTTGAGTCGGCAAGAATTTCACTATACTGAAATGTCTTATATATCTTATATACTATAATCTGAAATGTGCAATTTAAAAAAAAGTAAATTCCCATTTAAATAGATGGAAAAATTTCCATATTTCATAGGCATACTTCCCAATGCTAGAATAAAGAATACTGCAAATTGTAACTTTTTCGGTCTATTTAATACAGAGCCCCTAGTTGATACGGACGTCCGAGTTGTACATAATCTTAACAAACCATGACAAAATACCAAATAATAATATACTTGTACTCTGCTATACTAAGAATATATATTTCACTTTGTTTAAGAATCTCATTTTAAAAAGAAATTTCATTCCTTTCAATTAAAGTAACATTTCCCATAAAAATGTAATTCGTAATGTAGAGAGTGAGTGCAATAGGCACTCCTGTGAGATTTTTCCAAAACGTGAATGCCTAATACTGGGCTTTTAACGATAAAGTGATTCTAAATTTATTGTGATTTGATTTTTTTGTCTGCACTCCATCCGAATTCATGTAAATTTTAATATATCATTAAAATATATCATTGAATTATCAATGATGGATTTATTCAGAGGAACGGTCGCTTTAAATTCCAATATATGTTGATAAGTCGGAAACAAAAATTTTGAAATGAGCAAAAGAATTCTACAGATTTCGCTTCTATAAATAGCTTTATAAGTATCGATTTAACGTGAATCGGTGGAGCGGTGAAAATTTCACAGCACTTATAATTTATAGATTGTTTTTTTCGACCACACACAAACGTGCAAGTAGAACCTTGCAAATGACTCCATCATTTTCCGCCTTTTAGAGAGTTTTAATCAGAGAATCATTCAATTAGAGATTCTCCTCTACCATCGAATTATGAGCTGAGACTCAAGCGTATACATTTTGAAAGGAAATTGGCAATGCGCTGATTGGAAAAACAGTAGAACTCTCATAGAAATCGAAAAAAAATCACCTTACTCCTCGACTGTGATCAAAATCTTTGTTATTATAAGTTGTATTTTAGCCTATTATTATTTTTTTATATTATGTTTATTTGAGGTCGCTTCAACATCGAAGGTCATTAGCGACCATTTATCGAAGAAAAAAAGAAAAAATACAAAGTGATATGAAAAAAATGTACAAATGATTTAGGTACATTTCATAGTTTTGTTCAAGTTTTATGATGTTCACAGTTTATCATACATGTCTACGGTTTTACAGAATTCTATTGTCTTTTTGCATGAGTCCTTTGTCTTCAAACATAGCTTGAGTGTTTTTGGTGGATTCCCTTTTGTACGGTGGTCTTAAAATTCGGCACATTCTAGCAGAATGTGTTCTACTGTGAGTGGCGCACCGCACGAGTATAATAACCGTTCAAGTTCCACTGGAGCAAACGCATTTAGCGTTTATGATGCGTCACTAGAGCCAGACGCATCGTTTCCTTGCAATTTTTTTATGATTCTTCTAAATTTACTTTTTGATGGCCCGTCGGGGAGAATTGAGTAGAGTGCTTTCATCATCCCGATTAGAGATACATCAAACTCCGCAATCCCGTCGTGAGATACATCAAACTCCGCAATCACGTCACGCAAATTTTTTTGTCCTCGAGTTTTTTCCAAAAAGTCTTGCAATTGTAGGTAGGATAGTGGATATTTCGACGGGTTTGTCTTGATTTCTTTCTCAACGGTCAAGATCGGAAAAGGTTGTTCGGTGTCCTCTGGTTTTGAGTCTGAAGTGTTGTTTTTAAATTTCTTTTATTTACGAGTTGCGGGCAGTGGTGGTGGTCGCAAGAGACTAGCCGCGGTAGTGTTTTGGCTCTTTGTAGCGCCGATCTTACTAGAATCCGACTTCGAAAATTGTCGTTTTTGTACGTTGTTTTGATCGTCACATGTGTCCATGTCGTAATCAAGAATATCTTCCGAGTCGGAAGGGATGGTAACGTCTCCTTCAGTAATAGTTGATCGAGAATTTTCCGGTGGGATTATCTCTGTGTTTTTTGGTGTTTCTTTAATAAGCGCGGGGCAGCTTTTGGCTATGTGCCAAATATATTGTCCGGTGAGATATATATCCAGTAGTTTGTCTTGTCAAATTTGAGCTGGAACGAGTCTAAGAGTTTGGATACATCGTCAAGGTGAATATAAACTTGACTTTGGAAGCTCATAATATGGGCAAATTGCTGGTCGATCAGTCCTGCACGAAAAAACGTGACGTCGGAGGCGATTTCGATGCCGAGAGATTTGAGCTTGTTGATTATTTCGGTATGCGGAATGATTGGTGGAACGTTGGACAGTACGATACGTTTGTTGCGCGCTATGAGAGGTCTGATTACGAGGACTTTATTTTGGACTAGAATCGTTTTGTGGGCATCGACTAGATCTTCGGCTATGGCTTTGTTGGAGACGTATACACATACTCGGTTATTACTGATTCGAGAAACAAACCGTATCTGTTGTGGTGTTATCTTTGCGGCAAACGCTATGATATACTCTTTCTGAGGTACTCCTTCCAGCGCGTCTACAATGACGGCTTGTTCTTTCGTGGGAAAAAGTTGCGTCTGTGCCACTCAGGCGTAAGTTGAGCTTTGTTGGTTTTACATGATTGACTTTAAGCTTGGTAAGTAAACACACTGCCGCTTAGCATGAGGTGACACATCCGCTCAGCACGAGCGTCGGTGAAAGACTGTAGACTATTATGATTTTGATGATAACAGCCAAGCTTTGCTGAGATATGTTGATTTTCAATTCCGAGGTACCCGTGAGGCTTTTAACCTTGTTCTCTCCCAGCTTCCCCTCCTACTACTCCCTACCCGCACTTCACTGATCTGACCTAACTTCGAATGCATCCGCAGCCGACTCAGTTACACTTCACCGCATCTGCTAAAGTCTCGGGAAAACTGCGAAAAATCCGTTCCGGGTAATAAAAGTAAGTTACTTAAGTAACTTACATCCATATTATAACTACATCCAAGTTATGGTCACAAACAATGCTGGTGAACTTGGGGTATCGCGTAAGGCGTACACCGACCGCACAACCACTAGTGCCACTAAACACGTCCGAGTGAAAAAAAAAAATTCTTATTGGACATCAACGCTTTGAACGAGTGAAACAATTTATTATTATCCTTCCATAAAAGTACAGTCAAACATACAGAACTTGCACGTACATTTTTTTACGATATAGCTCACGTTTAAGGGGTTAGGCCACTCTAGAGGGCTACAGAAAAGGCTTTTTTGAGATTTTTTTTAGAAAAACTATTAAAGACATTAATTTTTTGAGACACGGTATTTATTGTACATATCATTAACTGTATACAGTAATTTTTTCATAGTAATTAATTAAAAAATGGTGGCTGTTCAGCGTTGTCGCGATGACATCTCTTTTTTTTTGGAATCCACGGCCGGACACAAAGCTTCTGTAATTTTGAAATTATGATGAGTTTTTTAACGGTTTTCACTTATACATAACAGTAGATAGAGAAGTACGTAGGATTTTTTCGATACAGGTATTATTGACAAAATGGCGAGCATCTAAAGTGAAAGTTCTAAAATTTGGCCTAAAAATTGTTCGAAAATTATCAACAACAAAAATACTATGCAACTTAAAAAAATAAAAAATAAAATAATAATAATAATAATAACTTAAAAATAATAATACATGGTGGTAAACTTTTTGAGTTATGTTTCCAGCCAACTTGAAAAGAGCAGTTTTGAGATAAGCGCGTTTAAAGTTTTTAGTAGTAGAAAATCATTGATAATATTGATATATCCTTTATCTGCAATGCCTGCACTATATATTTGGCTTTCCAATTAAGTGGCCTGCTCATGTATTTTTTTCTGCTCGATTTTGAAGCCATTCTTGCCTCTTCTATCACTTCAGAGGGTGATCTCTCCCAAGCATTATGCGCTGATCGTCAATCGCCAGACAGTTTTGTAGGAATTCACGCCGATTTCTAAGCCCATTCCTTTCATAATGTGTAAAATTGATGAAAACCCGTCATTGTATGTACTGTAGTGTAATTTTCCGAAAACCAAAATTAAACGCAAAAATCCTACAGCTACGAAGCTAAAGTCCCCAAGAGTTCTTCTCTTTATTTTATATGGGCGCCAGGTGCTTTCGCGCCGGGAAAAAACTTTGCGATCTATTCGGGATCAAGCTGCTTTTGCCAGACTAGCCGCAGCCGTCAAGAATTGTAGAGTGGCGGGATTTAAGGCCAGGTTCTCGTCCAATATCGAATAAAATGAATTCCAAATTTCATATTTACGGGAACCACAAATAAAGTATTCATTGACAAGTACCGGAGGTCAAACGATTTAAAATTCCCGTAAATATTTCGATCTGTTGCTTGAACAATTAAGGGCCCGATCGACCAACGCGCAAACACACACACACAAAAATCTCATGTACGCATTCGCGATACACGGGAATGTTTCCACACTACGAACGGATTTGTTGAGATTCCCGACATCAGACGCGACAATCAACTCTCCTACAGGAAAAATAACCAGCTACTTGATTTACCGGTATCGAAGTATTTCGCGTACTCTCTCACACTGCCACGCTTTTAACATTCCCGCGCACAACACAATTTCCCTAAAAACAATAATGGCGAATTTTCCCGGAATCACTCCCGACGACCCCTTTGACTCTACGTTAATCCCCGTTTCAGTATTTTCCCTACTGACTCGATCGTGTCGACAACGGCTCGCCGTAAAGCTACAGGGGACTCTCAAAACCCAAATATCCAAACAATAGAGCTCGCGGACTGAACCACGCGCGGGATACCGTCGCCGGATACGTTATAACAATTTTTTTTATATTTAACAAATATTAAGTGCCAAGTGACAAGGCTTACCTCGGCCTCAACGTCAATACCGAGAATAATCCTTTTCTTCCGTCTCCAAATAGACAAGGCCGGGAGTTTTTAAAGTACCGTAGTAGACGAGACTTGTGTTTCTCCCAGTACCACGGATCCAGGAAAAATGCCTCGAGATATGTCGCTCACGGGAGCGCCAAGCTTCTCATCCCTACTCTAATTAATGGTCATCGGCGATCGGTCAGGCGGCCAACCCTGATTTTTCGCAGACTATACAATTATCGTAAATAGTCGGTGCTTCTGGCGCGCGGAGTCCAAATCGAGACTTTGTAGCGCAGTGTACGAGACGACGACGTAGACAGGTTCTTTTCTACGATAATACCGCTGGACAGTGGCATTTCCTTATGCCATTTGAGATGTTCGTAACTCCCGTCGTTGTAATTCCCGAAGAAAAAGAGGAAGTAAGTGCGGTTTTGCAGCTTGTTGCTTATTCATAATTTCCGAGATATCCTCCGAGTGGTGCGAGAAAATACCGACGTACCCTCGGGCGAGCCCTTATCTCTCGGTCATTCATAAATAAAAATAAATAAAATACACGGGAAATAGAAATAATATTATGAATGTCGAGAGGCCCTCTGGATTTGTCGGGAGTCGTCGTACTGCGAAGAACTGCACTCGTAATTTTTCGAGCTTATTTCTGATTATAAATTTTATCTCGTTACAACTCTCCCCTCCTTAAAAGTCGACCGCCCCGGTCGAGGAAGCTTCTATCTCTTGGCCTTGTTTTAAGATATCAAAAGAAAAATATGAAAAATCAAAACAGTGCCGCCACAGTATCCTGACTCGCATATCTCAGGGCGAGCAAAAGAACAAAAATAAAATAAATAAATGAATATAATTTTCCGGAGACGTGAAACGTGCCATACGCCTTCTATTTTCCACCCAGGTTCAATAACCATCTCGCGCCCTCAGACACCCAAAGCGTCCAAGATCACCCAGAGCGTTCTACCCCTTCACCCCAACTAATACCCTCTATTACGATAAATTGACAACGTCTTATTCATTTTATAATCTTTCAATTATGCTTGTAGAGGAAAAAAAACATTCTGATTTCCTCTTTCCGACCATTCCCGTATCAAACAAAAAAAATCGTTCTAAGCACAAAAAAAAAAAAAAACATTTTCCAAATGTAGGCCAGGAGAAATCCAAAGAAAACGACATTTTTAGCCTCCCCAAAACGATGATCAGCAATAACAGAAATAAGATTTAAAACAAATAAATGACAATGGAAAGAGGAGAAAAAGAGGAAAAGATAATTCTAAATATAAGCTCAACGGGAGTAATCAGTTTTTCTCGAGGCGTCAGGAATCACGATCCTTTGCGCCCTCCTCGCTCCTCCAAAACGGTCCGCACGTCGGGAATGTGCGCACGGTGTAAGACTTTTTGCCACAGATCGTACAAAACGGGACTGTTGTCTTCTCTTTTGGACAGGCCGCATAGCGGTGGCCTTGGTTGCCACAATTAAAGCACCCTGCTCCGATCTGGGGCTTCGGCTTAGTTAGGCCTTTGGGCCAGGGAGGCTGGAATCCTCCCTTTTCTTCGATTACACCGAAGTTTGACGGATTCGGTAGATCCACCCCTGTCGGCTCCGATCCCAGCAACGGTCGATCTTCCTCCACCGCCTCCTTATCTATAGGTGTCGGATCGGGCTCCTCTTCGTCTGCCGGTTTCGTCTGGTCCTCCGCCACCGTCTCTGATCCAGGTGACGGCCGACCCAACTTCCCCTTACCTTCGCGGCCCGCCTGTTCCATATGGAGAGCGGCCTCACACAATCAGTCACAATTCCCGAGCGCAACCAACCAGCGCTTCCTCTCCTTCCCGTCTTTTACTCCGCTTTTCTCAGCCTCAGCGCGCGCCACCTTCCTGATATCTTCCGGTAACTCCCGCACCGATGTGACCTGGCGGGCCTTCTTACAACGGTTTAGCTGGACCCATGTCCGTCCCACCGCCTGCTCGATTATTCCGGGAGTGACTTGCGTGCTAATGATGCCTGAGGAGATTCAGAAACAGAAGGTCTACAAAGTTTCAAATCCGCAATAGCAACCTTTTTAAATACCCCTCTCTGATTATCAGTCAGTTCATAACCTTCGAAATAGTATAAGAGCCCTGATATTTCTGCGCGAGTTTCGCCGCTACGAATTGCGATGCGTTCGATAGAATACGCTGACGCTTAAAAACCTGGTCTCCTACTGCAAACCACACGGGACTACGATTCTTGTTATTAAATTACAACGCTTGACGCCTATACGCTTCGTCCAAGTCATGTTGCACTTTTTTCCGTAATTCTCCCAGTTGCTTAATCTTCTCAGACCCCTGGTCCGGACTTCCCGGGATTACCGGATTGCCGAACTGGTGTCACGGGACGAATAGCAGAGCATGGAGGAATCGTCTCATTCCCGGAGCGGGAAAAACTCGCAGATGGATGAGGTAGTGCCGTTGAAGACTGTCCTGTACCGTCGTTGCTGTAAAGGATTGTTTCGCGACCATATGAGGGATACTCCCCCCCTTAGACGAAGTATGAGGTGTTCTGCGGTAGCTTAGGCGAAAATCCGCTTCGTTCCGGACCAAAGAAGACTCTCTGTTATGTATTTGTTGAGTCTCTGTAGGCGAATTTCGGGAAGAGTGATTTTTTCGGGAGGTAACGGCGCACGAAATGATTCTGCAGCATAGTAGCTCCGTTCCACCCGTATTACGTCTCTCTCCAACTCCTCGAGAGTCCTTACCTTGGAACGTAGCACGGCGACTTGCAAGCGTGGGAGTAAATTGCGATGTACCAAATCGAGATGCTTTTCGTTCGGCAACGGTGGGATAACTCACATCATAAGGCCCCTCATGGAGGTAAAAAAAATCTGCAACGTTTTCGTTTGCCCCTTGGACGCGGAATTTAAGCTCTTCTTCCAAAGCTAATTGCAGGTCTCCACTGCAAAAACGTCCAGTGAATGCCTCTCCCCATTCTTTCTATGTGTGCCGTCTTGGGCGTTCAGCCTTAAACCAATGATAGGCTATTCCCTTCAAGAAAAGCGGGATCCAGTTCAGTAGATCGGAGTCCGACAATGCCACCAGCTTACGTCTATCTTCAATACGGGAATGAAAGGCATCATCCTCTTCCCCCTTATCTCCATAAGAACTCAAATTCGATCTTCGCATAATTTCGTAGGTCGTTAATGCTTGCGATCGGTAACGAGTTTCCTCGGAATGTGGTGGAGACTGATGATTAAGATCTCCAACGTCATGGGCTCGGTAGTGGTGCCCCTGGTGTGTTCAGCCTGAATTTCGTCGACGGTAATTAAGTCGGCTGGAATCGTAGTGTGGTTATGATTAGCGGGGCAGATAGAAACATATAACCTCTCCCGTAAGGCAGCCGAAGAACCTTCATCCGCCAATCCTCGAAGCGTCAACTCGGCCTTGACCTGATCATCCGTAAGTGCCGCAATCTCATCCGCGCTTAATAACCGACCCATGTTTATTATTTCCCTAAATTATATTTTTGACGCGTGGAATGAGAAAGAAAATGCAAAAAAATAAAAATTTTGAGCTGACTGATAACTCCCGGGATTTATCGACGAGCGCAGACCTTCCTGTTACAAAAAAAAATACAAAAAAAAAACAAAACAGTGAGACGTGCACTCTCCCGATAAGAGTTGGTAAGGTTATCCCGTAAAATATACAAACACAAATATAATGCAATTACGGGAATTATATATCGATTCAGGATAAATAAATGTATATGGTAAGGTCCAATACAAATACACAAATGAGATAAACATACAATATTGTTGGTTTAAAGTTTTAAATGATAAAATTCCTTATGAGCGAAATTCAATCGTTGCGAGGAGTGGTGAGAGCTATCCCGCATCAAATAATTTAAAATGATTTGTTTTGTCGGGAAGCTAAGGATACTTACGCACGGCAAATCTTTGGTGTCAATTCAAATAAAACAGAATGTCAATTTTCACAATAATAGTCAAAAATTTATTGAAAATACTAATTCCCGAAGGCCGTCGAAATATGAAAATGTTTTTGTCAAACGGTATGATTTTTCTATAGTCAAGGGTACGATATATTATATTCGTCAACGGGTAAGACAGTAAAAGTCAAATAGATTCTATTATTCAAAAGTTAAAAGTTTGTCAATAATCTGAAATTTGATAAATGATTTTATAGAAGTTATTAAATATCTAAAATTATGTCAAACTTAATCGTTCTTGGAAAATGTTAATAATACTTCCCGATGAAAGGTCGTTTTCGTTTCTCTGAAAATGAATCAATCAATTCTCGACCAATTAAACGGGAAATTATAATTATTTTTAGGGCTTTAACAAATACCCAAGAAAAGTGTTATTTTTCTATTAAAAAAAATGAAATAAAAATTTTGTCAAGTCTAGAAAAAAAAAATTTCAAGATAACGTTTCCCGGAAAAATTATAAAAGGAAAAAATGCTGAATAATAAAAAATAAAAAAAATTTCAAAACTCAATTAATAGTTGTAATTGTTATTGATAATGAGGGAAAAAAACATTGATAATCAGAGTCTAATCAGAGTCATCCACCATAAAAATGTAAGAAATTCCGTTGAGTATCCAATCGCTCAACAGCGGGAAATATCAGCTGTCTTTTCTCTCAGGATTACTTTGTGCGTGGTCTACTGTAGCTCTCACCAATTTGCTTCAACTCAGAAATCGTATATTTCGTGATAAATATTTCGGGATCAATAGTAAATTTCTAAGCAAGCTTATAACTCGCACAAACAATAAGGACAGGACAGAATACAGTACCGAAGAAACGTAAACACGGCATCGAGGGCTTCGCTCGGCTATACAGTGCTGCGAAGGTCGGCGCGACCGCTGCCTTACCTCGCGCGCGCACTACTCGCAACGCTCAACTAAATATTCAATCCCGAATACGAAAATATCCAATGCTCAATAATTACTCATAATTTTATTCTTCTATATTCTCTCCAAGAGAAATTTTTTTTTTTCTTTCCTAAAAACTCGGGAATTTCAACATTCAATAAATTACCAGAATATGATAATCCCGAAAAATTTGAAAGTCTCAAAAATTAATGTAATTCCAAATAATTTCAGCAATTCAATAATCTCTCATGGTTTACATTTCTGAAAAAAAAATCACTAATGAGATAATATATAAATTTTACAATTCGGGAATATTAAAGAAAATTTTGAAGAATCTAAATATTTTAGAAAATTTCAATTGTTGACGACTTTTATATTCTAATATCTTCTTTCGAAGAATACAACAAAAAACTGTCACGAGAACTTTTTTCGGGCCCCACGTTGGGCGCCAATTTTGTAGTGTAATTTTCCTAAAACCAAAATTAATCCGACATCAGCCGCGACAATCAACTCTCCTACGGGAAAAATAACCAGCTACTCGATTCACCGGTATCGAAGTATTTCGCGTACTCTCTCACACTGCCACGCTTTTAACATTCCCGCGCACAACACAATTTCCCTAAAGACAATAATGGCGAATTTTCCCGGAATCACTCCCGACGACCCCTTTGACTCTACATTAATCTCCGTTTTAGTATTTTCCCTACTGACTCGATCGTGTCGATAACGGCCCGCCGTAAAGCCACACGGGACTCTCAAACGCAAATATCTAAACAATAGAGCTCGAGGACTCAACCACGCGCGGGATTCCGTCGCCGGACACGTTATAACAACTTTTACAATATTTAACAAATATGGAGTGCCAAGTGACAAGGCTTACCTCGGCCTCAACGTCAATACCGAGAATAATCCTTTTCTTCCGTCTTCAAATAGACAATGTCGGGAGCTTTCGCAGTACCGTAGTAGACGGGACTTGTGTTCCTCCCAGTACCACGGATCCAGGAAAAATGCCTCGAGATGTGTCGCTCACGGGAGCGCCAAGCCTCTTATCCCTACTCCAATCAATTGTCATCGGCGATCGGTCAGGCGGCCAACCCTGATTTTTCGCAGACTATACAATTATCGTAAATAGTCGGCGCTTCTGGCGCGCGAAGTCCAAATCGGGACTTTGTAGCGCAGTGCACGAGATGACGACGTAGACAGGTATTGTTCTACGATAATACCGCTGGAGAGTGGCATTTCCTTATGCCATTTGAGACGTTCGTAACTCCCATCGTTGTAATTCCCGAAGAAAAAGAGGAAGTAAGTGCGGTTTCGCAGCTCGTTGCTTATTCATAATTTCCGAGATATCCTCCGAGTGGTGCGGGAAAATACCGACGTACCCTCGGGCGAGCCCTCATCTCTCGGTCATACATAAATAAAAATAAATAAAATACACGGGAATTAGAAATAATATTATGAATGTCGAGAGGCCATATGGATCTGTCGGGAGTCGTCGTACTGCGAGGAACTACACTCTCAATTTTACGAGCTTATTTCTGATCATAAATTTTATCTCGTTACAGTACAAACTGCAATATTTGTGGCTACATCCAAAACAGTTTTACCACTAGAAACCGATTTTGGGGCCAATGCCTACACAGTCGAAGTGAAGCTTTCGTTGTTGTTCAGCGTGTAACCACCGATACATCGCGTAAGAAGATCATCACTGGTCAGTTCTTCCTGTATTGGTTTGATAGCTTCATACACATTAGCTGGAAACGCTGGCGTATGTTTATATTCAGCCAAACTATTTGTAGCTTTAGTCCGTTGCCATGAACACCATGAATCGCACCATGAGGCGCACAGAAGAGAGGTTCCCTTCTGACCGGGAACTTTAACGGGCCTCCCATTAAAATTCGAAAATGGGGCATTTACAAATTTTTGCCTGCCATAATCGTTTGGGACAGCATTCTAGAAACCCTAATGAGTCATTTCCAAGGAGAAGGAAAGATTTTTTGAAAAATCTAGAGTGGCCTAACCCCTTGAAAAGCTGTGCGCATTCGTAATTTAAAAAAAAAACAATTGTAACGAATTATCGAGTCTTGAATATCCCGTAATCAGTAGTAATATCCCGAGTCCTCCAAAATTATCCGAATATTTCCCGATTGTTTTGTTGCTAAGCAACGAGAGAAAGATAAAAGTTTAACATATTTAAATTTTTGTGCGAAACTTATTTCGATCATTGCTAAGGAGGGAATGTAGTGGGAAATATTACAATTAATTTTGAAAGTCAAGGGTTATTTGACGGATTATTTTTCGAGTCTGGACTTCGACTAAACACAGAGCAGTATTCAAGGAAACAGGATATCTATGAGAATCTTGCATTGGTTGAAAATTAATGAATAGCTACTGTGCAATATCCGGGTAGAATTTCCGATGGAATTTCTAACAAATAAACTCTATTAACGAGAATACGGCTCTGTGATTCGTTGAAATCCAAGCCCGAAAAATAATCAAACATATTGACGATGGTCATGGTAAGCGGTGATATATAATACTCCAAACGCCAAATCATAGCACTTTTTTTTCCTCAACATACGGAACCGAAAACATTTTTACGTACACAAAATAAAGGTTTGGTACATTGTATAAATTTCGTTTGACTTAACCAATTCTGGTGGTTGGTAGAGGCGTAGGAAATATTTAATTGAGTTGACGAAAAACTGCAATCGACTTCAAAGACTGCATTTCGTTATTACAATTCAATATATCTTTAACCCAATCTATTGGATAATGCTATCGGCAAAACATTTCATCATTCTGATCATATGGTTGGTCAAGTGTACCCAACATGGGCTCCATAAGCCACTTCTTTGATTGAACTAACCACACATAAGCTTTAAGAGATTACATTATAGTTCGTCGGAAGAAACAATAATTTTGATATGAATCAATAAAAGATTCGTTTAATTTACAAAAATATTGTTCGAACAAATTTAAAAAAAATTCAAACACGATAATCATATTTTTTTAATTTGTGATATCCCTCCGTAAGCTTTCGAAACTTAGGAAAACTGCCCCCTGATCAACAGGTCAACAGTTAGCGCGCAATCCAGCGAACGGCGGAGCGGTTACCCATTGGTGCCTACTAGGGGAGTGGGCACTGGGACCGAACAGTTCATCTTCAACCCTCAACGAAGGAGTTTTCCCTCGGCTATAGTTGAACTCAGCGCAGCTTTGCAGTCTTATATACGCTAAGTCTTCAAGTAACCTGCGAGAATCACTTCGGCCGTTCGCAATCTAGCGCAACACTGTGCATCACTGTTGTTTATAATGCTATTAAATGGCGAGAGGGAGCCCTGCGCCTACATCACCTAATCCTACACCTGTAATATCCTACACCATACCGACACGAATGTAAAATCCTACATGTGCATAGAAATGCTGCATTAGAAATATCCTACATGGGACCAATTCTCTCTTAATAAGCATATTGTAAAACTCTACACGCGCAATATTCTGCAGAAGTAAAAGCCTACATGCGTAATATTCTACATACATAAATCATATAGCAAACAAATTTGGCTTCGACGTTAACTCCTTTAGGCAAAAATTTCTACGCACGTAAAATCCTACATGCACAATATTCTTCACGAGGATATAATTCAGCGAACGAATTTAACGCAGATATAAAATACTACACGCTTCATATTTTCCAGGGTGAAATCCTACACGAGTAATATGCAACAGCAGCAAAATCCTTCACGTGAAATATTCTACCGACGTAAAATGCTACATGCGTAATATTCTACATGGATTAATCATGCAGGAAACAAACTTGGCTTTAATGTAATATCCTTCATCCGTAATATTCTACATGAGAAAAATTATACAGCGAACGTTACCTCCGATGTAAAACCGTACACGTGGGATCTGCTACAGAAGTAAAATGCTACATCGTAAAGTAATATTCGACATGAGAAGTATCCTACATAAAAAAAATATTGATGTTAAATCCGACACGCGTATTCATCTTATGGCTTCATAATGGCTTTACTTCTGTCCTGGGAAATTTATAGCATTTAAATGCTTTCACTTGCAATTCGTAATAAAATTGTGATACGCGGTGTGATAAGACCCACGCTTTACATTCGTCAACCCCCTCATTCTTCTAATGGTCATATAAAACGCAATACTTTGTAGAAAGATTTTCTAATTTTCAGTCAAAGTTGAGCGCTTCGTGACGATGGGAGTGCCAAGTCATATTTCTCGCCCAGCTCCGTCAGCTTTAGGAATCGATATCTTTCCGACATATGTTAATATTTAGCATCCTCGAAATATATCGTGTTTCTGACTTAGGAATCGACATTTTAAAGGATCGCAAAATCAATGAAGATAACCAATGTAGGCCGACGTAAAAAAGCGTTGGTTTTCGATCAATTTGATGAGTCGAGGTTGTTCGTGGATTCAATCGGATTCAAGATTACGAGCGATATTTTAATCCTAGTAAAGAATTCACTTCATTGTGTGCAGAATTTTGAATCGTTTAACGTTTGAGTTACAGAATGATAAGCACCAAAATATCGGGGACATACTTCATACCTAAATAAACGTACGTAGCCTTTGTTTGCAAGCCCAAATCTTAGAATTAATTTTGTGATGTTATCAGGATGGTTCCTTTATGGGAAAACTGAGTACAACAGGGTTTCTTTACAATAGTGTTTATTATATGTAACGTGGTCTCTCTGTGAGTTGCCTATTACAAGTAGGTTCGCACGTGGAGATCGGACCGCTCGCTGAGCCGCCCGGAACGTAACTGCCCGATGCCGTCACTATAGTGATCGGCCCACTCACACCATCACACCACTCACGCACACCACCGCGGAGCTCGCTCTCTCGTTTCCGACACTACAATTCTTCCGCCTATTTTTTTTTTCGACAACCTCGGAGAGCGGCGCAATTTTGTAGTGACGTCCGCGCCCTTCACAATTTGGTCTTTGTGACGTTTGTGCATAACGTTGTTGTCGTCGCGCCCACTGAACGTCGAGGGCGAAATTCGCTTTCCTATTTCGCCTTGGCACCTCTTTTCCGAACGCACGCTGTAGTCGTTAATGTACAAGTTGTCGATCACACTTAACTCTAATTGACGGTCTCCGCCGCTTGCAATGATCTGTGCGCGTTGGCTTTTTCGAACTTTTTCGTATACATCTGGTTGTAACATATCAAAGCGCGTTCGCATGTCTCGTTTGAACATGAGTTGATGAGGACTTTGCCCCGTTGTGCAATACTGCGATAATTCATCAAGAATTTATCTATAGCCGCATCCGGCGTTTCCCCTCCTTTCACTATTTTTGACACTTTGTCCTTAAACGTTTCTACGAAGTGGTCGGCCACCCCATTAGTCGCAGGATGGTACGGTGGTGAGAAACTATGGTTTATGCTATTTTGCTTAAGGAATTCCAAAAATTTGTTGCCCCTAAACTGCGGACCGCCGTCGGTGACGATGTGTTACGGTGGTCCGTAGCGTGCGAATAACGTCTTACATTCTTGTACCACTCTGTACGCTTTAGTGTTGTTTTCGAAATTCATCACTTCCGCCCACTTCGAGTGAGCATCGATAACTACCATATACATGTTCCCAAACAGCGGCCCTAAGAAATCGCAATGAATGCGGCTCCATGCGCGGTCTGGTCACGGCCATGTAGTCAGTGGAGTTTGACGTGGTTTTTTTCTTTCAATTAAGCAGACATTACATCTATTTACGGTGAATTCAATGTCGTTCTCAATTTTAGGCGAGCACACGTGAGAGCGCGCAAACATTCTGATTTTTACAATACCTAAATGCGAGGCGTGTAATTCTCGCCATGTAAGTGGTCGCATGTTACTCGGTACAACAGCTCGTAGGCCCCAAAACAGACAATTTTTGTCGACTGATAGCTCTACTCTTTTCCTGTGATATTGATTTAGTTCATCAGAGAGGTCTTCCAGATTTGGCCATACGTTTAGTGTATATTTGATCATTTCACTAATCGTTTCGTCCTTAAGGCTTTCCGTTGCTCACATTTTAGTGTTGATCGTCTTGATCCCCTCTTTAAAAAAAAGCACGTTGGAGAATGCCAGTTCTAGTTCTATGAGATCTATTTCGTCTTCAACTGGTAGGCGTGACGCTGCGTCGCGATTCGCGTTAGCTTTCGAACTGATATGCTCGATTTTGAATCTAAATCCCGGGAGATATTATGCCCATCTTTGAAACTTGTTATCGACTGTTTCCGGAATTCCCTTTCGAGGGCCCAATATTAGTTTCAATGACTGATTGTCTATTCGGAGAATGATCTCCTTACCGAATATAGAATCTCTGAAATGCTTGAAACTGAACACTATAGCCATCGCTTCTTTATCTGGAATTCTCTGACTTAATTCTTTCTTGGGAATTGTGCTCAATGCGTACGCAATTGGCTTTTCCGTACCATCCTTATACTTATGCGATAGGATCACGGACAACTCGTGTTTTGACGCGTTGCAAGCCATGATTATTTGTTCATTTGGATCGTAATGGGCCAGAACTCGTGGTGATGTTAATTCTAGCTTCACTCATTTAAAAGCCTTGTCGCATTCTTCGTCCCACACGAATTCTTCTGCATCTACTAGATCATAGAGCGCCTTTTATTTTTCTGAACGGTTTTCTAGGAATCTCGCGTAGAACGTTACTAGCCCAAGAATTGATTCTAGTTCCTTTACGTTTTTTAGTTTCGGTGCATTGACCATTGTGTCAACTTTCGAGTTTGATTTGTGCAGCTCCTCTTTATCGATTATAAACCCTAGCACTTCGAGTTTCTCTTGCATGATTTTACATTTTTCCACTTTCAGTCTGAGTCCACAATCCTGCAGCCGCTCGCAAGCTCTTTGTTAATTTTGCACGTGTTCTTCGGTCGTGCGGCCCGTTCCATATATGTTATCTAAATATGCTATCGTGCCTTCTATACCAGCTAAACACTCTTCCATCTTCCTTTGGACATCCGCTGGCGCCGGCGAAATTCCCTCAGGAATGTTTTTGTATCGGAACTGGGGGGCTTCGCGCGCTCCCCCCCCCCCCCCCCCCCCCTCCCACTCTGTTCGCCTTCGCCAAAATTCCATGGCCACCTTGTAACGACTCGCTCAAATTTCCACTGCCAACTTGAAACGACTCGCTTAAAATCCCATGGCCAACTTAAAACTACTTGGTCAAATTTCCATGGCAAACTTAAACGACTCGCTCAAGATTCCATGGCCAACTTGAAATTTTTAAAATTTTAGAAATTCTGAAAATTCAAAAAATTTTGACAATTTTAGAAATTTTGAAAATTTAAAAAATTTTGACGATTTTAGAAATTCTGAAAATTTAAAAAATTCTGACAATTTTAGAAATTCTGAAAATTAAAAAAATTTTAACAATTTGAGAAATTCTGAAAATTTAAAAAATTTTAACAATTTGAGAAATTCTGAAAATTTAAAAAATTTTGACAATTTGAGAAATTCTGAAAATTTGAAAATTTTCAGAAATTTTGAAATTTTAGAAATTTTGAAAATTTTAGAAATTTTCAAAATTTTAGAAATTTTCAAAATTTTAGAAATTTTCAAAATTTTAGAAATTTTTAAAATTTTAGAAATTTTTAAAATTTTAGTAATTTTAAAAATTTTAGAAATTTTAAAAATTTTAGAAATTTTAAAAATTTTAGAAATTTTAAAAATTTTAGAAATTTTAAAAATTTTAGAAATTTTAAAAATTTTAGAAATTTTAAAAATTTTAGAAATTTCAAAAATTTTAGAAATTTTAAAAATTTTAGAAATTTCAAAAATTTTAGAAATTTTAAAAATTTTAGAAATTTTAAAATTTTTAGAAAGTTTAAAAATTTTAGAAATTTCAAAAATTTTAGAAATTTCGAAAATTTTAGAAATTTCGAAAATTTTAGAAATTTCGAAAATTTTAGAAATTTCGAAAATTTTAGAAATTTCGAAAATTTTAGAAATTTTAAAAATTTTAGAAATTTCGAAAATTTTAGAAATTTTAAAAATTTTAGAAATTTTAAAAATTTTGGAAATTTTAAAAATTTTAGAAATTTTAAAAATTTTAGAAATTTTAAAAATTTTAGAAATTTTAAAAATTTTAGAAATTTTAAAAATTTTAGAAATTTTAAAAATTTTAGAAATTTTAAAAATTTTAGAAATTTTAAAAATTTTAGAAATTTTAAAAATTTTAGAAATTTCGAAAAAAAAATTGGTCATGAGGGGACTCAAAAAATTCCGGCCCAGGGGGCCCCTCTGACATAGAATTCCCTCTATATACTACACGGCGGCGGCGGCGGCGAGATCTTTTTATAATATAGAGATAAGCCTTTATGTATCATAATTGTTAATGGTTCCCGACAGCTTTCATCGACTCGATATTGCATGTATGCATGCGCTAAGTTTAACTCAGAGAACGTCTGTCCCCGTTGGAATAAAAATTTCATCGATTGTGTGTAATCGGTACTTATTCGCTACTATGTGAGGGTTCATAGTCATTTTAAAATCGCCACAAATTCTCATATTCCCGTTGCTTTTGAAAACCACTACAATCGGCGTAGCCCATTCGATCACTTCGACTGGCTGCAGGTGGCCTAATGATACTAATCTGTTGATTCCCTTTTCGATCAGTGGTTCAATAGCAAGAGCTGCGTGTCTGCATTTAAGCGCCGCTGGTTTGGCATCTTTCTTCAAGTAAATTTTCGAATCACTTTTATTGTAGCAACCCGGAGTATTACTACATACATCTGCGTATTTCTTCGAAAGATAATCTATCGGTTTATTCATTTCAAATTTGTTAACCATTCGTTTATCGCATGCTCCTAGGCGCAGTGGCCAGCAACCGAATGCTAAAAGCGCTGGCCCCGTGGCCGATAATACATAACATTCTAGGACACACAGGTTACATTGGAAGGAAAAAAAAGGATTCGTATTAGTGAAATTTGAATTGGGCTTCGGTCTCGCGCACTTTGAATCTAGCGATCACGGTCTCACACCCGGGATGTGCTTCGCGAAAATTCCATCATAGTATAACTTGACCGCTAATTGTCGCATGCAATAACACCTATGTTGAAATTCTACCCGTATCACACTCGTCGTCACGACTGTCGCAGTTCTAAAGCTTTCCCCTAAGATTTTTTTCGGAACAACGGTCGTGTACGTACCTGTATCAATTTCCATGTTTACTTTTACTCCGTTCACATTCATCCACACAAACATGGGTTCGCCGTCGTCACGATCTCCACTTACAAAGTTGTGACTTATCTTACGTGTGTCGTATTCGATCTCCAGTGGGTAGAAATCGCTACGATGCACGAAATGCACGGAGCTTGTCGACTGATCATCGTTTGATGTGTACGCTGCTTCCTCTTCGTCTCTCTGCAGCATCCCACTTGCCTCTTCTCTCTTGCTCGCTTGGCGTAACAAGCATTTTCGATGTGCCCTTCTTTGTGGCAATGTTCGCACGTAGCGCTTCGGAATCTGCACGTATTACGACGGTGTCGAGGCTCCCCACAGCTAGCACGCGCGTCACGTTGTTTGTTTTGTTTTGAGCTAGGGCATGAGTCAGACGTATGCCCGCGTCCGTCGCAATTCCAACACGTTATTCCTGTAGATCTGCGCTCCTCGTTTCGCTGCTGGCACGATGTTGCCACATTCTTGGCCTGTTTACCTCGTTGATTTTTGCCGTTCCCGTAGTTTCAGATATTCGACCCTTTTGGTGAGTCAACTGCAAACACCTCTGGCTGGGAATTTCTTCTCTCAATCGCACTCGCATTCGACGCGTTTGCTAATGCTGTTTCCCGAGGGACAGCCTCTTTCAATGCTTTATTGTACGTTAATGCTTTAGTTTTGAACAGGCTTACTTTTCAGCTACGCTTTCACTTTGCTTTTGTTGCGCTTTGTGTTGCTCCGTTGCATTACCTCTGACGGCTTGGGATCGAGGTGATTTGTCATTATGTTCATTAACTCGGTGAATTTTTTTTCACTTAACTTCGTTGGCGCACACAAGTCTCTCACCAGCTCGAACGCTTTTACGTCCATCGAAGTCAGTAATACAGCTACTTTCTTCGTATCATCGGCGACGTCACGAGCTAAGAAACGGAATTTGAGTCTTTCTACGAAGGTGCTCCATTCGTCCTTGTCGAGACAAAACCTTATTTTGGTGTCTGAAAGATCGGACATCGTGCTGTCTGCGTCGGAACGCTGTCAGACTCTGACGATTCCTCTTTGGTTGCTATCGGCACTGTGTTCTTCTTTTCCGAGTTCGATTTTTCTGGTGGCCCTTGCATATTCCTTATGGCCTGCGCTAGCCGCACATGTAAATCATCACGTAACTTGTCGGTATCGCACGGTACCCCTCGACTCTTTAACCCCGAAATTATTTCGTTTTTAGTCAGTTCCCAGATCGACCCAGTCTTTCCTTTATCTTCGCCGGACATCCCATCTTCGTCGCCAAAACTGTGATTCTATCAGGATGGTTCCGTTATGGGAAAACGGAGTACAACATGGTTTCTTTACAATAGTGTTTATCATATATAACGTGGTCTCTCCATGCGCTGCTTATTACAAGTAGGTTCGCACGTGGAGATCGGACCGCTCGATGAGCCGCCCGGAACGTAACTGCCCGATGCCGTCAGTACAGTGATCGGCCCACTCACACCATCACACCACTCACGCACACCACCGCGGCTCTTGCTCTCTCGCTTCCGATACTGCATCTTTTCCACCATATCTGCGCGGAAAGTTCGAATTACGTAAAACCCCTAGGACGGGAATTCGAACTTTCCGTGCAGGAAAAATAGTATAAGTCACTCGGGAGTAGAAGTAGACTATCCCCAACCGCGTGTAAGATTACGACCTGAGCCAAAGGCAAGGGTCATAATCTTACACGCAGTTGGACATAGTCTACTTCTACTGCCTAGTGGCGTAATATACTATTTCTTCATTTTCGGACATCATCACAATGCCTAATACTGAGTAACATCAACAATCATCTATATTATAATAAGCAGCCTAAAAAAATCTGGGAGAATATAAACTGTCTTCCATGGCATATATTCAATATTACCAAAGTCACTGCTGAATTGACCAGATGAGGTACAACTATTGGTTAAAACTTTACGGAATCACCAACATATCTTACTTATTCTAACTATGCTAGTGTAGACCCAGTGTGCTCTTAATACGACCCCTGCACATAGGACATTAATTTGTTTGGAGTCGCGGTAGGCAGTCACTGCATAAGCAAGCACTGCATGGCAAAATGACCACTGATACAGGGCTATCGCAGACAATGCAAACGAAGAGCGTTTTATCTGCAGACAGCCTCTGAGTTTCATCTGGCACTGAGAAGTTCACCGGAAAGTAAGGAACCTCTGGTTGTTCTTCGACATCTAATATGCCAAAATCGTCTTCAGGTATGCGAAATATGAGATCAGTAAGATAATTATTATACAGACGCAAAATTAACAGGAAATGATATTGCGATTTGCCGTGGTGTGATCAATAGAACGTTAAGCGTTTTAACGTGTTTGGTGGTGTTCACACTCTCATATCGTCATCATTCGGCATTAGAGGAAAAACTTCAACCAAAGCTGAAACCTCTTCGGTTTAAGCTGGAAATTCTTTTTCAAGAGCTGGAACCTCTTCGATTAGAGCTGGAACTTTTTGTTTGAGAGCTTGAACCTCTTGTTCAAGACCTGGAACTTTTTGTTCGATTGATGGAGTTTCTTGTTCAAAAGTTGGAACTTCTTGTTTGGTTGCTAAAGTTTCTTGTTGAAGAGCTGGAACTTCTTGTTTCCGAGCTGAAGTTTCTTGTGCGACAGCGGGAACCTCGTGTTCGACAGCTGGAACTTCTTGTTCGAGAACTCTATCCCTTCGATTGGCAGCCACACGGCGCGTTCGGGCTCTCCCTCTTTCTCTAATGCGGATAGGTCCAATCTTTCCTGCTACAATCTGAGGTGGGTCCACTTCAGCAAGGTCTCCTGGATGCGGTGCAGCAAGGTTTCTTCGTCGACCATTTCCACCAGCTCCTCTACCACGCGGACAACCTCGGCCTCTCCTGTAATGCGTATTGGTCTTATTTATCCTACTACAACCTGGGGTGGAACAGCTTAGGCTAGGTTTGCAGGAGGTCATGTTACAGGGTCTCCTCCGTCGTTCGTTCCGGGCAGCCCCACGACGCAAACGACCGCGACCTCTTCCTCTTACACGGATCAGGCCAATCCCGCTCATGACGCCTTCAATATCAACAGCATTAATGGCTGCAATAACTGGTTCAGCTTCCTCAGCTCGATAAATGGCTGGAATAACTGGTTCTGGTTCTTCGGCGCCATCAATGGCTTCGATGATTGGTTCAGGTACTTCAGCTTCTAGCTCAAGCATACCTAGAAAGAGGATGAGGACTATACTTGCGCACTTTTAAAACGTAGCACTACTGATTGCGGTACTGTATAATAATTGCTTGGAGATTGCGTATCTACCAACGTCATCGACGACGATTACAGGCGGATCAATCTGAGCCGGCTCTGCCGAAATGATCTCCTCATTCAGACCAACTGTATATTATGGAGTAAAGGTCATAATTTATAACATCGATTTTATAATTTGCTCTCAATAATCACGAATCACAGTTAGAGTCACACCTTCACCGGTATGCAATACATCGTAAACATCAAAGGTTTGTCGCTGTGTCACTGTCGCACGCAAAAACTCATTCATCATATAGCTAAACATAAATAAAGTTCGATATATAGAATAATAAGAATTGAAGTACATAATGTGGTTGCTGCAATCTATTTTATGTAAGGGAACCTGATAGACACAAACCGTCCAGTTCTGAGTCAAGACATTGCGTTGCAAATTTTATTATCGTCCAATACCTGTTGCTTTCGCACCGGTCGACAAATTCGTTAGCGTGCAGCGTGGCGGTCGAAATCGAGGTCTTGCGCCTGAATGAATTTTACGAGATTCCCTGCGAGTTGATATTTTAAAAAGTGTGTTATTGCTCCTATCAAGCACAATACACGAGATTGTACCAGATCTTTGAAAAATCAGAACTACACTTATACCGAGGAACAACCATATATTCGGGTGTGCGCCCCCCAAACATGTCGCTATTTGGCGGTGATAAATCTCCGCTGTATTATTTGTACGGACTCCAACTCCAAATACGGAGAGGAGTGGTGCGAGGGGAGCCCGTTATCGCCAAACGTACCGCAGAAACAAAAGCACGTTCGGATAGTCTCCAATATCCGCAGCGGTCTCTATTGTGTGAAGAGCTTCCTCCAAACGCACGTGCGGGACCAATGCAAGAGCTATTATCATTTGGGGTAAATCCTTTGGCCGTTAAGTTTCAATTTCACCCAGTATCTAACGAGAGCTTGGGCACAACATATGAATAATTTACATTACTCCTGGCTTGACTGCGACAGCCGAACATTATCGCTATAAAGTTAATGAGTAGGCCTATCTGGATATGATCGTACTTATTCTCATAATTTCATTCGTGCTTTCATTGGTTATCTGAAAGTGTGGTCACTGCTCAACCTGACACTCAAGAAAACACAGAAGTCTTAGCGTGCGTTGAGCAGCAAACAGTACACGCCAATCATAGTTTAATGTTGATGTATGTGTGTATAACATTTTAGCCCGATATCTCGTAGATTGCGGTAGATTAAAATGAGTTAAAAAAGAATGTAAGCAAGTACATTTTACAGAAAGAAAACCGATCGAAGGCAAATCCAATCTTGAACATTATTTTAAAGAGGAAGCTTTGTTTTGGTGAAAAAAAAATTTGTTCGAGATTTTCATGCACGGAAAAAAAGTTTGGTTATGACAACTACGTGTTCAATTTGCTGTATCGCCGTTAAAAAAAATTAGTTGCCCCAACCATATCGAATGGGACTCTCAGCTATTCACGATTGGTACATGTAAGATTAGCCAGCTATAACCAATCCAATGGTTAAGTCTTCCACTTGAACGGTTGGGACTACCATTTCAATGATTGGCTGTACTATTCAAATTGTTGACACTACCATTTGAGTTGTAAAGGAACTGGAATAATCGATTGATTCGATCAAGTCATTTTTTGGTTATGACAGCAAATTTTTTTTTTTTTTTTCGTGTGTCAGTACACTCAGGACGGTCCAAAACATCGAGAAAAGTGGTTCGTACGAAATGTGTGTGTCTGTGTGTGGGGGGGGGGGGGGGGGGGGGGTGTTTCCGTACAGCTATTCTTCTTAGCACGATAACTGTCCTAATTTTCTGCGGATTTTCTTCAAATTTGGCATGCACGTAGGTTCTCATATAACAACGCTCGGGAGTGTATATAACGCAAATCGATGCAAATCTTTTTTTACAGCATTTTTTAAATTTTGATAAAATCGTTTTTACGCTATAACTTTCGCAATTTGCATCGGGCTGAGATTTGGTACGTAAATGGACTACCATTAAAACATTATGTGTACGAATTTTTGGAAGAATCTGTCGGGCCGTTTAATTTTATTACAATTTTAATTTTTTGTTTTGAATGTCTGCAAACACTGTAACTCTTTCAAATTCTGCGATAACGGGCTACAATTTCCACCATGATTTTACGATTATTGATTATCAATGATGAATTTAGTCAAAGGAACTATCGATATATCGATACATTTTTATTTTGGTGAACAAAAAAAAATTGCCGTCACGAAAAAAAGACAAAATTTCGAAATTTTCTACTGATTTATTTTAAATTTTGTATACATTTTAACGACCATTTGAAAAGATATTTCGTACAAATTTGACACCGATCGGTGAAATGGTTCAAATCAGGGTTGCCAGATGCTCCCAGGGTATAGTCGCCAGAGTTCCCCCACCAAGTCGCCCAAAGTCGCCGTCGCGCGACCGCGGGAGTTCGCCCAAAAACGCCGCCAAGCTCTCGCGATTTAAAAAAAAATTGCCGTCTTTTCCGTGACATACGGAAATATAGAGATAGATAGAGATCTTAAAAATGTAAAACGATATTGCGTAAATTTAATAAAAGAAGAATTTTATCTTAACATCCCATATATATATATAACATCACATATAGAGCTTCCTCTGCGTCTGCTTCACCCTTGTTTCTTGGTTCGTCTCCACCTCGATCTGCTCCTGCTTCGTCAATCCTCGCTGACGTCTCCGTTGGCGAATAACGTCATCGTTTCCAAAAACTCGTCCGCGGAGTCCTTTCGCTTGGAAGATCCTTGTTCCGTCGGCAACGACGGCAACTGCGCGTCATACATTTTGGACGTAAATCTTTCGTACATCATCGGCGATGGTACGAAAGATTAGCAGCAGCTACCGGTCGTGTGGAAAAAAGTGCGAATTCTTAGAATAGCGTCAAGCATGCCGAAGCTCATTTTGTTACGCGGCTTCGTTTTCGTCCCCACATCCATCACCCACATCCTTCACGAGGTCGGCTAATAGAGCCGGCGAGATGACGTTCGAAATCAATTTCGAACATTTCGTTCGGTGAAGGTGGAGCGATTCGAGAATCGATTTTTTCCCGAGATCGACGAGCAATTTGTTTAAATGATCAATGCTGCTCACCGCACTGTGTGTGGCAACATACGCGGCTAGCTTTAAATCCGCTCTCTTACTTTCGTCCGAAACGACGGCGATGCGGCACGATTCGAGCGTTTTTTGGCTGACCATCTTCGAAACATTCGCGAGGTGAATCTTCGTGTTGCTGTGCTTTTCGAGATCGAATTTCTGTGCGCGTAATGCGGTCTCGCAAATTCTGCAATACGCCTCTTGATTGCAATTACTCTCGTCCTTATTCTTTTGCAGCCATCCTACAAGTGATGGAAGCAATATAAAATATGACATGTATACGAATCACGTCCATTTTTTTATTGTACCTATATATTTTATTGTACCTTTGAATAGTGGCATATTTTCCCACGACCTCTTATATTTTTTCTCGTATTTCCCGTATTTTCCCATGCTGATGCTTGTCGTCCAATTCACGATATTCACGATCTATTTCGACGGTTCGTTTCAACAATGTATTCGACACTCGAGTTGAACGGTGATATGCGATCCTTTGGATGCTCAATGATTCACGCAGTGCAACACGGCTTGTTAGTTTCCGTTATTTCCAGTGGAGCCGGCTCCTGGTTAAACCATAGAGCACGAAAAACATATCTAGAGTCGGAACTCTGTGACACTCAGCTAATCAGAGTCAGCGATTAAGCGTAGTTGTATAGATAGTTACTGACTCGGCCGTTGGCGCTGGCGGCGTAAGCTGTTTCCTACTAAAGTTCCGTTTCCATGCAGCTAAGGTGCTGTGCTTCGACCACAGAAAATCAAATACGCAAGATGAATGGAAAAAGCGGCTGCAAAGCTCAAGGAGCCCTATAATGCCGAGTAAATGTGATCGCCGTTTCGCAATATCACCGAAAAAAATCAGGTCGCCCAATATCGCCAAAAAAAAAAATCAAGTCGCCCAATTGGGTGATAGGCGACTTTCCCTCCATTTCGTGTCGCCGTTTTGTCGCTGAGATCGCCCAAATGGCGACAAGTCGCCCAATCTGGCAACCCTGGTTCAAATTTTATAGCATTTTGAATTTTTTTGGAAATCTCGTTGACGCGCTCACTTGTGTAAATTACGACATACCGATCTGAAATGTAGTCCACATATGCATTACCATAAAATGATGTGTCAGTCAAAATTTAACGCCAATCGATCGTGTGGTAAAAATTCCACGTCGAGTGATAAAAATAATGAGGAAGCAATTTGCAACGTTCTACTTCGCAGGCTTGTTTTTATCGTTGCAAATTTTGGGCCCGTTAATTATGGGCTTGCGCACTATATCGTTGAAACAATAGTATCCCGGCGCACACGCATATACAAACATTTTTTTTCGAAACAACTTTTCTCGGTGTTCAATACCACTCTGAGCAACATAGTATAACATTCTTTGTTCATTTCCCAGTCATGAAGCTTTCTTCATGAAGACAAAGAGCGATTAGATGAGAGTAGAGAAATATTGTCATTCTGACGATATATTTATTGACCTGCATAAAATGAAACCAGCAGCCTTGCACACGAACTGCTGTTGAAGTTTGCCGTATAGTCGATATTAGAGCCTTTTCAAAATCAACAACGACCACTTCCGCATTAGCTTGTCCAGGGGCAAGTTCGAAAATTCTAAGCCACACAGCAACATATAAACTAGTTGTCCGGTTCGTGCAAAGGACATATACCGCTGGAAAACCCTAGAATCGAGAAGTTGAGTGGAAATGAACGTGATAATTTAAAGAACGTAAGGAAAACGTGGATTCAAAATACTTCAAAACTCACTACATCCATAAACAAGAAATAAATCGTGTATAGCTGGTCTGTTGTAGGCATAGTAGGCGCAATCTGCACGAAAGATTCACATTCGAAGTTGTGCAAAACCTAAAAAGACATTTAACAATCTTTCAACTAAAATACGCACATGAAAAGTCCCATCGCCTTAAACTTTGCTCGCCTCATTCAGTCGGGCAAGCATCAAATCGATCGTAAAAATTACACCCGTTGAGTTATCTTCACCAGTAACATATCCGCGATATACTGCCCTCGTCGCTTCATAATTATTCAAAGCTTCACCTAATTGGCGTAGAGTTTGGGGAGTAGGTGGACGACCTTCAGTACGTTCAGCTTGCATACATGATCGAACGGAATTGCAGTCCAAGTACACGGATATTTCAGGTTGCCTGAGGTCGATGAAAAAGCGATTAAACAAAGGCACTCACAATGCGTTCCGATAAATACGATATGAGCTACACACTGAGGTGTTTCATTTTTACCTAAAAAAAAAAATTTATTCTCCCCACGAAAAATAAACATTTTGTCATTGAAAAAATTCTCACGAGATAGACGCCTTGATTAAAATTTCTAAGAGGTCCCTGAATCGATTCAAAACTACGATCGAGGAACCGTTGCATTTTTTTGTTCGAATCGGGCTTTCGCGAGATCAAAAATATCTGACTATCAACAAAATTAATCACCGGTTGAACGTTAAGAAATGTGTCTACATCTCATCAAAGAATTTCCCGAAAAAAAAATTCGTAATTTCTTGCTTTCCCACCCATGAACTTTGTAACCTTCAGTGGAATAATGAACCTCACGAGAAGTGGGTTCCGGAAAATAATGAAAAGCTGCCTAAGTCGATTCAGATGTTCAAAGTCATGCTAGCCACTAAGTGAATCTATACGTTTAAATCGAATTGGGCACCTTGTGATATTTTTTTTCGAGATCCAGCTTTTGCTATGTTTATTGTTTCACTAAAGTATACAAAGTTCAAGAGTGGGAGAAAAAAAATTACCTTTTTTTCCCACAGAATTCCATAAATAGATGTACACTGTTTTTTTAACGTTCCACCTGCGATTAATTTTGATCGAAATCAACTATTTTATCTCCTGAAGCTCGTTTCAACCAAAAGGAATTTGAAAGTGCCTACCTCGATCGCAATTTCCAATCGGCATCTTTTAGTCATTTTTGTCGTAGCTCCCGTTTCGCGAGACTTATTCAACGAGGGTGGGAATAAGAAAAAAAAAGTTGAAAATAAAACGTCTCAATACACACATGAGCGAAACATCGTCGAAAATGTTGCGGAACGGTGTTCCCGTTTCGTGGCATCGGCGAAACATTTCTTTTTTCGAGGCTGCTATCTTGATGATAAATGGTGCAGATGGATGAAAGTGGAGTGTTCGAAGAACGATATCGCCTCTTTCATTGATAGTGGCTTTCCTGCGACACCCCGTGGATGATCGCGTCGAACATCTATAATGTCATGATGGTAAGTATATCCCGAATACACGTATTTCTGCGAATTCGGGGCTTGACCCGGAATCGCTTGCATCTATGTAAAACAAAAAAAGAACGAAATTTCATAGATAATATTTATACCGGTCTTTGAATTATCTACTAGGAGCTCGATGGGGACTTACTTTCCGTCAATACCAGCGTCGTGGCTCAATACGTAGTGTGCTAGCCTAGTGACTGGGAGGCTTGGGTTCGATTCCCGCTTTGGGCAAAATGTTTTTCGGTAGCAGCAGCGCGTAACGTGAAAGACGCGCCACGCTGTTTCCTGCAAACATTGGAGCTCGGCGCGGATTTGACCTAGCCGACTACACTTAACGTAGGTTTTCTGTGGTTTTCTTACGTCTTATATACGAATGCGAGTGTTTCTATCTCAATATTAAGTCGGTCACAGTCGCATCGCACATAACTATAAGTACCACCATCTCGCATCAACCTTCGTACAGTTCTGATAAAAACCTCGCGCGTGATGGCTGGTACTTGTGGGTGCAACGAAGCTAAAAATGGGATACGGCCCGTATATAAGGAACAAAAACAAAAACAAAAACAATAGCAATCTCGGTCACGGATAGCACCGAAATCTAACATATATACTTCCTTATGAATCGCTGTCACTAATGGAGTTATTAAACAATGATGATTCGCATTTTGACACAGCCAACTTAATGCTGGTTATCACCAGAACCTAATTGTTTTATTCGAATATCAAGCTGATGTTTTTTTTTTTTCGTATAGAATACTACTCATGTAGAATTATAATTCTGTAGAATTTTACATTCGTAGGGTTTTACATCGGAAGTATGTTTGTTCGCTTACATGGAGAAGAATTCAACTCCCGTAGAATATTACATGTTGTAGGATTATATTTCTGTAGATGATTACGCATGAATGGTTTCACATTGGAGACAAATTCGTTCGCTGTATTCATGTAGAATATTGCGCATGTAGGATTTTACGTCTGTAGAATATGTCACGTGAAGGATTTTCCATCGGAGCCAAATTCGTTCGCTGGATTAATTGCCCATGTATAATATCACACATGTAGGATTTTGCTGCTGTTGCATATTACTCGTGTACGATTTTACTCCTGTAGAATATGATGCGTGTAGGATTTTATATCTGAGCTTAATTCGTTCGCTGAATTATATACTCGTAAAGAATATTGCTCATGTAGGATTTTACATCTGTAGAATTTTTGGCGTGAAGGAGTTTACATCGAAGCCAAATTTGTTTGCTGTTTGATTTATGTATGTAGAATATTACACATGTAGAATTTTGCGCGTGTAGAGTTTTACACTTTATGTAGAGTTTTATGGTTATTACGAGAGAATTGGTCTGATGTAGGATATTTCTAATGTAGGAAATTGCACATGTAAAATTTTCCATTGTTGACGGTTCGGTGTACGATATTACATATGTAGGATTAGGCGATGTAGGAGCAGGGCCTCGATGGCAAATGAACGGAGCGTTTCTCTCAAGTGTTTCGAAGCCTTAGCGTAGATAGGACTGCTAAGTTGTACTGAGTTAGACCACACACAGAGGGCAGTTGTTGTTTTTGCTGTGGTCGCAAGTATGGGGAGTGGTGAAGGGTGTCGGCTATTGGCGACCAAAGAACGAAACTAAGTTGCCCCTTCGGACGTTTCGGCCCAGATTTGGGTCCTCTTCAGTAATTTAATCACTAAAATTATGATACGAATTTCTTTCTACGATAATATCTCAGTCAATGAATTAAATAGAATTGAGATATTCTTGTAAAAAGAAATTTGTATCATGATTTTAGTGATAAAATTACTGAAGAGGACTTAAATCTGGGCTGAAACGTCTAAAAGAACAACTTAATTTCGTTCTTTGGTCGCCAATAGCCGATAACCTTCACCACTCCACACACACAGAGGGTGTTCCAGAATTTTTTCCAGAAAAATCTGCTTGGCTCTATCGACTGGTTGAAACAACGATTGTTTTTTAAAAAACCAAATGTGCTTGTTTTGTCTTGTCAACTCTGATAGTACATACTATTCGATCGAAGAAAAATGTTTTTGAATGAATTCAGTTGTACGTTATATCAAACCAATATTGTGCAGGTAGTGATTGCTATATACTGTGACCTCAATGATATCAGTTTTATTGAAACAACGTCGGTATAGTTGATTCAACCAAATTTCACTCGATGGCAACAGCAAGGTTAATGTTACTAAAACTTTCTCTCGGTGTGCAGGGATTAAACAAATAATATTGCAGTGACAGCATTTAAATAATTCGTTAAGTCAATCGAGAACTACAATCGAGTTGAATACATTCGCTTTTCTGCCGAACTCATTAGATTCATCAAATCAATGATAATTTATTTCAAGCGAATACTTACACCATCACACAAAAAAAAGTTGATCGTACATCAGATGCAATCTACCGACCAGCATGTATTTTGGCCCGCGGAATCAGAATTTCAAGTCAGTTTGCACCGTACACCCTCAGCTATCGAGTAAATGGTATAAATAGCAAATATTGGATAAATGGTAATAAAAAAAATTTATGTATCTGAACCAAGCATAATTTCTATGTATTTTGATCCGCTGAATACAAATCTGAAGTCTATTTAGACGATAAGCCGTTTAAAATCTTTAAAAATTGTAAAAAAACCTTGAAAATCGCTAAAAATTACAAATAATTGTCATAATATGGATGAAAAATATTTTGTAGACCCAGATCGGAGAGGATTTTTGTGTTATTCGATTTGCTGTGCTTGTGCCGATTCGATCGCTTGTGCCTGCAAACAGGGTATCTCCATGTGGGCAACAGAACCATCTGGCAGGATCCCTGGGTTAACGGCGTGTATGCCGTCATGGCAGGTACGAGTGATTAGTGCTTTGCGATGGAGGAATCCGGAAACCCAGTATCGGCATCTGGTCAGGGTATATCCATCGAGACATAAGTGAAATGGAGCCTAGGTACCAAGGAAATTGGAATATCAACATAATGGCAGATTTTTGCAGGATACTAAAAAGGCATATAACAAGAGATAATAACAAATAGAAGAAAAATCCACTGCGTGGATCATTTGAGAATAAAAGGGTTCGATACCAACGGAGAACAGTTTAAAATCCGAGAAAGTCGTTCTCTTCATTCTGCTTATACGTCATTTTTTATAGATATTACAATTTTTAACATTTTCAGATTCTAAACTTGTATTTTATGCATGAAAAAATACTAAAAACGTATTTAATCATATTTTATAGTTTTTTTTTTCAATTTTTTTAACCACAATTTTTTTACTATTTTTTCGGTTTTTTGCGATTTTTTGAGAGCTTAGGGGATTCATAAGCCGAATATATTTCGGGTTCAGATTAAGCATTGACACATTTTATTATATACTGTATGTTTTTTCTACATTGATTTATACATGTTTTTTATTACCATTTACCCAATTTTTTACAATCTATTCGATAGCTGAGGGCATTAGGTGCAAACTGACTTGAAATTCGGATTCAGCGGGTAAAATACATGCCGGTAGGTAGGTGGCGTCCGATGTACAAACAACTTTTTTTGTGTGCCGGTGTTATATGGTTGAATGGAATTTATATTCCTTCTGAGCGATAACAGTTTATCTGGTTGAATCAAAAATAAAAAAGTTGAATACGTAATTACTAAAAAATGGCAATACGAAATTGCACCTGCGGTGATACCAGGCTTTCAATTCTAAATAATTATAAATTAATTCGCTTTTCATCAGTGAATTTAAACAGTTCATTGTATGATCTAAGCCATTCAAAACAATTCAAAATGCTAAAAAAAATAGATAGACCTTCAAGGCCAAGGCATAGTTTCTAATTCGACTTTAGATGTCATTTACTTGATACTCAATATTTTCAGAGCTTTTTTTTATTAGTGTCAGGATTTAGATTTTCCAAAAAATCATTGAGGAAAACCGACTAACAATTTTTTTTTACATCGACGTTCTTTTCATCAAAGTATAATGACATAAATACTGGAGTTGATTGGGAGGAGTCAAGGTCAAATATTTACTAAGTTCTACTGGGATATCTCTTATACTTGCGAATATGTTTACAGTCATTGCATGGGGCATGATACCTATCCAACTCGCTTACATATCGAAATACCTAGTATTTCGATCCTGGAATCTCTTCATCGTCGTGTGCGCCATTCCGTCTTCACTCCTCGGCTTATGGCTACTTTGCTTTCCTGAGACGCCGAAGCACCTCGCCGAAAGAAAACAGTACTATAAGCTCTCTCAAGTACTCGAGGTCATGCATTCTCAGAATACCGGAGGATCATTCAACGAGTATCTCGTAAGTTCATGATATTCATAACTGTATTCAAATCTTTAGAACATATTTGGCGATTATATTTGCATGTTAAATGGATTCTGCTTGTAATTTTCGCGGAATTCAAATTGTCAAACAGTGCATAAAATAGATAAATAAGCGGCACAAATTTTGTTACAATATCAGTAATAGTATGACGAAGATACAACACCTAAAACCTTTCGTTCTTACCAGATAATCAGTCATCTTGGATGTATATATCCTGGAAATATATATCTTGGAATTAAGAATTACAAATCTGACAATAAGTGATAGAAATCGTGCGAACAAAATAATGGAATCACTTATCTTATAACAGTAAATCAATCCCATGCGTCCACGGGATTGCATAGATAAGGTGCACGCTGCGGGATCCCAATGAGGTGAATCTGGTCCCAGCCACCGTCGATAATTCCCGAAAGCGCCCGGAATCTTGCGAGTTCTCGGTGCTGCTCTCTGGTCATGAGGCCGATCGACCGCACATATTTAATTATATCTTGAGATTATCCCCCCGTTAGAAGACCGATTATTCGTGATAAAGCGATTTGATTTTTTATAAAAATTTATCCAGTAATTTCCCATTCATCCCATTCGCGCGACTCCACCTCATTACGGGTTTCGTCTCCTTTACATGACGCTACCCTACTACAAGTATAGTTTTTGGAAATTTCAAAATTTTTTGAAATTTTAAATTTTTTGGAATTTTAAATTTTTTGAAATTTTAAATTTTTTGAAATTTAAAATTTTTTTGAAATTTTGAATTTTTTTAAAATTTCAATTTTTTTTGGAAATTTCAAAATTTTTTGAATTTTTTTTTTTTGAAATTTTAAAATTTTTTGAAATTTTAAAATTTTTTGAATTTTCAAATTTTTTTGAATTTTCAAAATTTTTTGAATTTTCAAAATTTTTTGAATTTTCAAAATTTTTTGAATTTTCAAAATTTTTTGAATTTTTAAAATTTTTTGAATTTTCAAAATTTTTTGAATTTTCAAAATTTTTTGAATTTTCAAAATTTTTTGAATTTTTAAAATTTTTTGAATTTTCAAAATTTTTTGAATTTTCAAAATTTTTTGAATTTTTAAAATTTTTTGAATTTTCAAAATTTTTTGAATTTTCAAAATTTTTTGAATTTTCAAAATTTTTTGAATTTTCAAAATTTTTTGAATTATTAAAATTTTTTGAATTTTCAAATTTTTTTGAATTTTCAAAATTTTTTGAATTTTCAAAATTTTTTGAATTTTCAAAATTTTTTGAATTTTCAAATTTTTTTGAATTTTCAAAAATTTTTGAAATTTTTTCAAATCTTAAATATTTTTGCGTCACAATTCACAAAAAAAATTAACTTTCATAGATATTTTAACTTTTGACATATTTTGGTAGGCAAATTAGTCTACCGAGGGCCGCCCTCGAGGTAACTCGGGCTCCTCTCGCGCTCCCGCGTGTTGACACCGGCCGCGTGTTTACGCATTGAGAGTAGTGCGATCTCTCTCGTACGTACACAACAGCCTACCTGTCACGTTTTCGCTCGCGTTTAGTGCTGTTTAGTGGGTGTCGAGAACGGAGGGATTTTGTAAAAATTCTGTTCCGTTCTCCACGTGTTGTGGGGATTTCCGTGACAGTGTTACGTGTCGGTTACCGTCCCTTACTATGGATTAAACCGCTCTTTTCGGTGAGTTTCATCTGATCGTTTATCGATCGGTTATTGATTATTCATGCTCTTTCGGGTAGATTTCGCTAGCTCGCTTCGATCGTTCGATCAGCTGAGCGATTTCAGCGTATCTCGGTACGTTCCCGTGGCTTAAAGCCAACGTAGAAAGTTATTCTCACTTCTGAGAGCTAGAGGCTTCGCGTGTTGATTTTCGCTTATTATTTTATTGGTCAAGGATCGCGACCCCTCTGCCACAAACCGCATCCTGAGCCAGCTGTGCATTTCCGGAACCGTTTGTTCTCGCGTAGGTAGCGTGAATTATGTTCAGTGTTTGTTTTTGTTTCATTCTTGCGGAGGTTGTTCTTTGCAATAACCTCCAGTTTGGTCCGGCTTTAACAATTCCGGTGAAACAAATATTGTCCTATGAAGATCGGTCGTTCCCCGTCCTCGGTTAGTCCGGTTGTCAAGACCGGCGAAATAAAATTAACTGGCGCCCCCAGGATCTTGCTACCTCCGTTAGAGCAGACGGCCGAAGGTGAAGTAAGTTCAATTTCGTGATTGTTATTTTTTTAACTCCCTTACGGTTTGAGTGAAAATTTCGTTTGAGTCTCCGATTTTATTTTTGGAGTGAAACTTCTATATAGACGGTGGGTCTTAGGATATTTTGTGTCACGAAAAAGCGTTACCGCCGCGTGGAGGGGGTATACGATATATCACCCGGTGAGAAGCAGCAGCGGCGGCGGGAGAGAAAGGCTGGCGGCAGTGGAGAGAGGGAAACGGCTGTATTAGATGCATATAATGCGCAACCGCGTGGAGAGCGGGGATAGGAGGGATAGCTGAGCCGATGTTCCACTTGTAATACGTGTCTGCGCTAGAGTCCCAGCGACGTGTGCTCAGACATTCTTTTATAAGGAATAGTTGTTATTGAGGGATTTCCTTCATTTAAATATTCGCGCTTTCCCTCGGGAGACTCTATCTCCCACCGATCGGCCTATGAGCCAACGACTGAGCGTCAGTATTACACGAGCGTTGTTATCGAGAAGTTAATCCGTATCATATACCACGAGTATCCTATAATAAAGGAATTTCTATCATTCATTGTCAACGACATCTTTCTTCCTTTACACCCAAAACAACAAAAATATTCCATGCTGGTGCAACAGGTTATGGGCCCAGGCGTGATTTTCTGTAGTTATTGCGTGTAAAAGGAAAGATCGGGTGTTTTTCGCGAGCGGCAACCACGAGGCGAGTGCGTGGAGGCGGCCATTGTTCGGCACGTGGCAATTTTCCCTTCGGGAGAGTTTTCGTGTTCGAGTGGGATATTGATCGTACAATGGCGAGCGAGATATCGGTTAGACATGTGACAAAATTCGACGGGTCGAATTTTTTGTGCTGAAAATTCCATGTGACGCAGTTGTTCGTTGCATATGGGGTCGCAGACGTGGTTGATGGAACGCGAGTCATGCCTAGGATCGGGAGACTGAGCTCGGGAAGGCGTGGATACGAGATAACGCCAAAGCGATGGTGGTAATCGCGTCAACGGTCGAGGACAATCAACTGGAGTGCCTGTTAATGTGCACAACTGCCAAGGCCATGTGGGACAGGCTGTCCTCAATCCATGCACACAAATCAGTGTCGAACAGGCTAATTCTGACTCAAAAATTTCACGCGTACAAGATGGCGCCAACGGATTCCGTGATCCAACACATGGCGAAAGTTCAGAATTTGGCGTCGCAGCTCATTGATGTGGGGGAAACCATATCAAATGTGACAATAATAGCGAAAATGTTGGCGGGGCTTTCACCGAAATACGCACCTTTCCAAACGGCGTGGGAGAGTGTCGATCCTGAAAGGCAAACTATTGAAAATCTTCCAGAACGTCTTATGCTGGAGGAAAGTCGCATGAGCTCGGACAGTTGAGAGGCAGCTGCGTTGGCCGCGATGACAATAAGTGGTACCTCAAAAGAAAAAAACTCAAAACCTAGACCTAAACAGAAACACAAAAAAACGGAGAAAAAGGACGTGGAGTGCTATGTGTGTCAACAAAAAGGACATTACGCGCGCGACTGCCCTGTCAGAAAAAAACGCCAAGGTGACCGCGATGATGCCGGCTCAAAATCGTGTGCGTTTGTAGCGACATACTCGAGTGACAATTGGAGCAAGCGAGAGAGCGGTCGGTATACAGGTCCGTCGAATAAGGAGCTGGATGACTTGCTCGCGGTCGATCAGAAGGAAATCTGGTATATCGACAGTGAATGCTCGAGGCATGTGACGAATCGGAGAGAGTGGTTCGCGAGTTTCCGTGTGGACAATAGTGGCGACACCATATCGCTTGGCGACGACGGCGAGTGCGCTATAACCGGTGTGGGGACTATTGTTGTGGACAGACTTGTGAATGGTGTGTGGCAAGAGGCTCGCATTGAAAACGTGCTGTATGCGCCAGGCGTGAAAAAGAACTTGTTCTCTGTAGGAGTGGGCACAACGAACGCCTATACGGTGGTGTTTCACGGTGATGTGGCGTATGTGCTGAATGGTGAGGATGTTGTTGCCACCGGTGTGAAGCAACAAAATCAGATTTGTCGTCTGTTTTTCCGAACCAAAGTAGCTGTCAGTACAAACGAGGCAAATCTGTCGATTACAAGTTCAAAGTCGTGGCACGAACGCCTTGGACACTTAAATACACGTGCGTTGTGCGATCTAGTAATAAACGAGAGTGTCAGTGGCGTGAAAGTGACAGAAAAGTGCGAATTTTTCTGTGATGCTTGTCAGCTGGGAAAGTCTCATAGACTTTCTGTTAATAAAAACAAGGAAAAACTAGACACTCTGCCAGGCAAGTTCTTTTTTAGTGACGTGTGCGGCCCGATGTCGGAGGAATCAGTGGGAGGTGCGAAATTTTTCGTTATATTCAAAGACAATGCCTCTAGTTTTAGGCGGGTGTTCTTTTTGAAACACGAATCGGACGTCTGTGAAGTGTTCAAAATTTTCGAGCGTGAAGTGGCCAATAAATTCGGTACCGTGATGAAAGTTTTGCGTACAGACAATGGGCGTGAATATTGCAACTCGTCCTTGAGGCAATATTTACGGGAACGCGGGGTCAAACACGAAACGACTGCTCCCTATACACCCGAACAAAACGGTAGAGTGGAAAGGAAGAATCAGACGGTCGTGGAGTGCGCACGCACTATGATGCACGGGAAAAACATTCAGACGTCACTTTGGGCGGAAGCAGTCAATACTGCAGTGTATTTATTAAATCGAGTGTCAACGGTGGAGAAAAATAAAACGCCGTACGAAATATGGACGGGGAGCCTGACCTCAAACACACTCGTGTATTCAGAGACGAGGGTTTCGAGCACATTCCAAAAGAATTCCGCCGCAAGTTTGATGCAAAATCCAAACGAGTGATCCTGGTGGGATACGAAGGAGACTCAGCTAATTATCGTCTCTTTCATCCTGAGACCAGAAAAGTGACAGTGTCGAGAAATGTCGTGTTTCGTGGTGCTTGCGAGAAGGACAAATCAAAACAAAGTGAGAGCTCTACTAGTGACATCGGTGACGAGTGGGAAGTAGCCAGCGAGGAACCTAAAGAGGTACCACCAGCCGGCATAGCAGATCCTGGACCACCGGTCGGTATAGCAGGGAACATACCACCAGCCAGCATAGCAGATCCTGGACCATCGGTCGGTATAGCAGGGAACATACCACCGGTCGGTGTTGCAGAGCTCATACTACCAATCGAAGAAGCAGAGAACATACCACCAGTCGGTAATGCCAAATCCGCACTAGCTGTAAGTAGAAGGGATGCAGAACGAGCTGCAGCAGTGGTTGAGCAACCTGTACTACGAGATCGAGCGAGGATTCGGCCTCCTGCGAGATACGAGACGAACTTCACAGAATTCAACACGCCAACGAGCTACGAGGAAGCTGTCAATGGAGTTGACGCTCCAAGATGGATCTCAGCCATCGAAGAGGAGCTCAACGCTCACAAGAAAAATGGTACCTGGGAAATCGTTCCTAAAGAAGCAAACAGAAAAACTATAGACTCTAAGTGGGTATTTCAAATTATTCAAGACCGTGATGGAAGCGTGCTGCGATATAAAGCGAGATTGTGTGCGAGGGGTTTTAAGCAAGAAAAAGGGGTTGATTTTTCGGAGACTTTTTCCCCTGTGGTCTGCTACGACTCCTTGCGCGCTGTCGTATCCATTGTAACCCAGGAAGACTTAGAATTAGTTCAGTTTGATGTGCGTACCGCGTTTTTGTATGGCGAGCTGGAGGAGAAAATTTTAATGGAATTACCATTGGGTATCGCGACTCAAAAACAAGAAAGGGAAAAAGTTTGTTTGTTAGTCAAGTCTCTTTACGGGCTAAAACAAGCCCCCAGATGTTGGAATCGGAAATTTCGGAGTTTTCTTCAACAGTTTGAGTTAAAAAAAACCGATGCTGACGAGAGCATCTATTATGGGAATTATAAGGGGTATGAAATCCTGCTTACGCTATTTGTGGATGACGGATTAGTCGCCTGCAAATCCAAAGACGTGTTAAATGTAATTATTACCAAACTGAGAAGCACTTTCGAGATAACTATTGGAGATTGCAGTAGTTTTGCAGGGATTCAGATAGCTCGTGATCGCATAGGAAAAACAATGTTTCTGCACCAGAGTGCTTACCTTGAAAAAATTTTAAGTAAATTTAAAATGAGCGAGGCGAAAGCAGTGTCGGTACCAGCAGATCCACACACCGTGCTAAAACCTGTCGAGTCTGACGAAGAAATCGTGGAAGATGTGCCCTACCGAGAGGCAGTCGGGTCACTCATGTTTTTAGCTGTCGTAACTCGTCCCGACATTGTATTCGCCGTAAACACTGCGAGTAAGTTTTTGAATAAGCCAAGCCTTAGTCACTGGAGGGCTGTGAAAAATATATTTTCGTTCCTAAAAGGTACCAAAGAGAAAGGTATAATCTATTGTAAAGATAGTCTAGAAAGTAAATTAAGAGGGTATTCAGACGCTGATTATGCCAACGACTTTGAGACGAGACGTTCCACGACCGGATTCGTTTTCAGCATTGCGGGAGGCGCAGTATCATGGGCGTCACAGCGTCAACGTTTAGTTGTAGTCTCTACTACCGAAGCAGAATATGTCGCTGCATCGACCGCGGTGAAAGAATGTATATGGTTACATTCTTAAGTTAATTTTCCTATACAGGAAGATCGATAACAACGGAATCTTTGGCATCGATCGACTCAGACCCGAGATACGATTTGCCAAACTTCCGTATCCGCACTAGGCTGGATACCTAGAGTTCCCGGTTTGATCCCGGGCTCTGGCAATATTTCTTCACGATTAAAAATTAATTGTTAAAATATTGTCCGTTCAGATTGCTTCATCAAATTACGAATTGATAAAGCAATTTGAAGGGACAAGAAAATAAAATAGATTCAAAATGTTTAATGTTTCTATACAGGAAGATCGATAACAACGGAATCTTCGGCATCGTTCGACTCAGACCCGAGTTACGATTTGCCAAACTTCCATCAAAATAAATATTAAAGGCTGGCATCGTCGAAGCATCATAATACCTGTTCAATATATACATACTCTGCCAAAGTCAACGAAGAATAATTCTTTTATAACCTCCGCTCTTCACGTGGCTGGGCATCATGACGTATATTTGCGATCTGCAAAACGCATAATAAATACAATAAGGAAACTAATTCATCACAAGGAAACTTTGCCCAGATTTTTTAAAGTAAACAACATAATTGAACGGAAAAAAATGGTCAGTGCGTGTGTAGCGTATCGCACTACACAGACACAACATACGTATACAGAGGTTTTACATCTGTTGTTAGTCTCCGCGGTGTGTAAGTACATATATATTTATTTTTAACATCATTTTGTTCAAATATTTTTTTTATTGGAATATTTTTTTCAAACAAAATATTATTCAATTTTTTTTGTTTGAAATATTTTTTGCTTAAATATTTTTTTTTGAAATTTTTTTTGATGGAATAGTTTTTTGTTAACATAATTTTATCGAATTTTTAAATTTTATTTTATTTAACGATTTTTATTTAACCTGTTTTTTTAACAGTAAATTCAACTGGCTGGAGTTTAACATGGGGAAGACGTCCGTTGAGAAGCAGCGAGACTATCGGGCTCGGAAAAATGCCCAAGGACCGACGAAAAAACTCGCCCAATCAGCGGCCCATCGACAATCGAAGTCTAGACTGGCAAGGCGCGCTAGTACGATGGAATCGAGAGAACTTCAAAGTCAAGTAGCGAGGCCCAGTACGGGGCAGGTTTCCAGCGTCATGACAGCGGTGATTCCACGAGCGGTCTCTAATTGCCGAACGCAGGGTTCGTCCGAAATAAATTAGCGCATCAACAATTTGTCAAGGTATTCCATGTTACAAACAGCTTGAACATAACATTACGTAATTTAAGCACTGTTATGGTCTCATATGGAGCAGTAGGCGATATATGTGCAGCTCAATGCGGACTAGAGAATCGTCAAGAATTAGGGTTAGTAGTTTACTTTCCGCCTCACTCGAGAGTGCCAGACATCACAGATTTTATACATCAGTTACTGCTAGCCTATACTTCGATAGGTTTAGCTGCGTCAGGGAAAAAATTACACAAACTCCCATTGCTTTCGAGTGGAGATTTTAATGTTAACTTTGCTTCCGAAGAGTCAAGAGCGTTAGTCGATTTTTTCAAAGAAAAACTATTGTTAGGTTTAAGCAACGACCCACGAGAACCTACAACTCGACATGGGACAACACTCGATGCCGTTTTTGCAAGATTTATTAATAGATTGGAATCTCAAGTTTTTATATCATATTTCAGTTACCACAAGCCGATTGTATCTTTCATTGATTATAACGCAGATAAGCCGAATAAAGATTGATGACGAAAGATGTGCATTTGTTAATGTTCCTTTTTATGTGTATAATTTTAGAGTAGAGTATGAATGTTTTTTCGGTTCCAGATTGAATTTAGTTTTTTTGTTTAATAAAATAAAAGATGTTTATATAAATAATGCATTCATTAAAATGTACTCAACTTAACTAAATCATAATTGGCAGTAAACCTGCGAAAAAAAAGTGTACTGGGACACATAGTAGAAGTGAAACTTCAACGGACAAGTGGAAAAACGAATCGCAACAAAATTTGTACTTGAAGTTTTACGGGCAGTCTTTTAAATAGGACGAGTACATTAACAATCTGAGAAGTTTATTTCTACCTTGTTCTTAACTTAACATTTATAATAAATTCATGTTCAAAGTCAAACGTGCGTAGACACTTACCTTTTTAATAGCTGGTAAAGGCGTTTCACCTTTTGCCTTGTCAATACTTTTGTCTTGCCTCTAATGGATGACAATTTATTTCCTTTATTTGGTAGCTGAATTTCTCTGTACTTTTATGCCAATCCGTTATCAAACGGGCAGGTCAAGTTTTGTGGTATTATTATTCGCTGGAAAAATAGCCTCTCCCAAATTTCGCCGGACGATTAGATTTATCCTTCTCTAGTGATAACAAAATAAGAACAAAATTATGGGGTGGGCGTTGGCGACACCCGACCGAGTCTTGCCCGGACTAAGCCCCGTTATTTTAGGGGAAAGGTTTTGAAATAAATTTAAGAAACGTGACTGCTGTTTACTAGGGCTTTGAAACCCTTTAATTATTTAAGGGAAAAAAAACAAACATCTGAAATGATTTTAGACGGAATACAATGCTTTTGTGATGGAAAAAACCGTAAAGTACAATTTTTGTATTAGTAAGTTTCGGAGGGTGTAACAATTTCCCAAAAAAAATAAATTAAACAAGCGACAAATGCCTATACACATGTTCCGCAACTAAACAATTCTCGTGCACACAATTTTTGTTGATTCAAATCGAGACAGAGTTCAATTGAGCAACAAATGCTGATGCAAATGCTCCGAAACTAAACGATTCTCGTGAATGCAATTTTAAATGAATGAAATTGAAACAGAATTAAATCAATTGTAAATAAACAATTCTTGCGTTAAAAATTCTTATAATCAATGAAAACGATAAAACAGAGTCGAATAGTTTGTAATTAACAATTTAAATTGCAATCAAAGTTAAATAGTTTGTGTTTAAAAAAATAAAGATATAAATTTTGTTCGATCTTTTACCTCGATTTTCGCTTAATCGATGTACAAATAGCAGTTAGTCGAATAACAGATAACATGTCAAAAAAATACGAGTTTTGGGCTTACAGTAGTTTCTGTTATAAATCCCGGTGGGACCCTTGTGTGAGCGATTCCTGGCACGACCAAGACACTTCACTAAACTTGCACTTTTACACGGAGTTTGACTACCGAAAACGGCACTACACTTCGTTGAGGTGTGTCCCTTTTAAACTTGCGTCGAAAACTGAATTTTAATATTATATTATAGCCGGCTGGACCGAAGTATCCCCTCTGAGTCTAGCTCTGGGATATTTTGCTTAGTTGCAGTTCCCGCGAGTCCTTATCGGACCTCTCAGTAGCGGGACTCCGGGCCCAGCTTCTATCAGGGTTTCGTCTTCGTATTGCTCACGCTCGGGTCTTAGATGCGCGAGTGCATGTCGTCGGCATATGAGAACGCTTACGCTAGCTTATTTATACTCTCTGCGTAAATGAATGCTCTAAATGCTTTTCCTTGCAACACGTAACTTTTACAAAGTGAATTAAAATATTCCTCAATATGGGTTGGAAAATGTATTCAACGGCTTTCATTTAAAATATAATCATTGTTTTAGCAATGATTATATTTCCAATATCAACATTGTGTTAACAATGTTTTATGATGGAAAAATGAATAGAAAAATTTAAAATTTTCCTTATGAACTAATGTCAAAGAAGCTGGGACATCCACATGCGATTTTTTAGATAAAAACTATACCCGAATTATCGGCTATTTATAGGCGCAAAAAGATATTTTCCAGCTCCATCCCTTATACCGGAACACCGGAATATACCGGAAATATACCGGAACAACTGAAAAAAAAGGAAATAATAGGCGGATCGGAAAAAACTTCATACGAGAATTATCGTCTATTTATCGGCTCTCGAAAAAACTAAGGTTCGATCGAATCGTACGACCCCTTCAGGAAATGACCCACCCCGTGAGGTTAAAAACAGTTTTTTTCAAATATCTCATTTAAAAACAAAGCTAGGACATCCTAATCCATCTTAAAATTCATCTAAATTTATCGGCTCCACATTTTTATAACGACCGGTTTTACAGCTCCACCCCTTTTCATTATAAGAACCATCCCCGTATGATACATGCTTATAACTCAGCGCACAGTCTACGGAAAGCATCGTGACTGAACCAAAAATAATCTAGATTTAACAGCTGAATATTGAAGCGTTTACTGATTTTACCGCTGCACCCCCTTAAAATAAAGAAAACCACCCCCTTATGCAATAGTCTTATAACTCAGCAAATAATATACCTAGAGCCTCGCAACTCGTTTCAAAATTCATCTTTATGTAGAATCTCAACAATTATGCATTGACTGATTTCAGCGCTGCATCCCCTTTCTTTGAATAACCACCCCCTTCTGCAATATTTTGATAACTCAGCGTACAATATACCTAGAGCCTCGTAAATGGTCTCAAAATTCATTTAAATTACACAGCTCAATATTAATGCATCGACAGATTTTACTGCTGCGTCCCCTTTTTTTGAGAACCCACCCCCGTCTGCCATATTTTTATAACTCAACGTACAATATATTTGGAGCCTCGTAAATGGTTGTAAAATTCATCTGAAGTAAATAGCTCAGTATTGATCCATCGCTGGATGTTGGCCCTGCATCTTTTTTTTTGAAAAACCACCCTCGTCGTCAATATGCTCATAATGCGACGTACATCATGGGTACAGAAATGCCACTTGTTTTCACTTTGAAGTGTGAGATAAAGCAGGGACATCCACAAGTGAATAAGAATATAAAAGAGAAGGGGCACTGGGATAAAAAGTACATGTGATATATCGGCTATTTATCGGCTCTCGAATAAAATTAGTTTCGATGAAATCGTACGACTCTATCAGCAGCAACCACCCCCTAATTCAAATACAATACATTTCACTAAATCTGGGGAGTGGTTTTTTCCGAAGGGGTCGTACGATTCGATCGAAACTAGTTTCATTCGAAAGCCGATAAATAGCCGATAAATCACAAATAATTTCTAATTTAGTGTCCACAAGAATGTACATGTGATTCATCAGTTCTTGAGCTAAATTAGTTTCGATTAAAGTGTACAACTCCGTCAGCAAAAACCATCTTCTAGGACCATGAAACAGTTTTTCTCCTATATCTTTAATACGACCGTAGCGAGCTTATCCCTATCCATCGCGAGATTTACCTTTATTGACGGCTCGAAATCTTTTTGTTTGCATATCATGGTGGTTGGGTGTACGTCATGCTCAGGTTCGGAAATCCTATAGTTATTGCTAAAATAATTATTGGGTATTTATTCAATAATTATTTGATATTTATCCAATAATTATTTTAGCAAAAACTGAAGCATTTGTAAACAATGGTCTGAGCAATTTTTTTTACTCTTGCTCTTACTTCTATATTACTATCTATCTGCGTACAGTCTACTTACCCAGTATGTGTCTAAAAGTTCACCTACTAATTTTGTTGGCTTCTAGTGACGAGGTAATTTTTTTTTCAACGTTTTTTCATGATTTGTTGTGCGACATGACTAGAGTATGAAGTAACACAAGTGGGTGCGTATTGCCCGTAGCTTTATTTGCTTAAGGTATTAATTATTTAGCATAACACTTGCTTGTTACAACGTACGTTCCTTAATTACATATTATCCTTATAACTACTGTCATTTATCTCTATACAATACGGTAGATGTACCGTTAGCGGTACCTGTACCGTTTGTGGGCGTTAGTCTTATCATTATTGTATTTTCAACATATTCAAAACATATTGAACTACGAATAGAATGTGCATCTTTTGAGCAATACAATATCATTCCACTAGATAACGTACACGATTTCGTTGTCTATCTGTAGTCAATTTGTCAATGATCATTGGCGGTCTTCACAGTTACGCTCTGTCACAATTTCTATATATGACAATGTAGGGGCGGAGGGCCCTATTAATCCGGAGGTAGTTTCGGGTATGAGCGGATACAATTCGACTTCATTATTTTAAATTCAAATGTATATGTACGTTAACAGTATCAGGTGAGCCTGGTGTTTTTGACAGCCGGGACGCCAACGGGTTCCTGTACGGGTCGTAGCGATTTCAAGTCCAGTTTTCCTTATTTCGTAAGGGCAGCGGAACGTTCCGTCCTAATTCCCGTACATACCGTCATTCTTCTCTCCGTACAGGTCCATCCACCGGGCAGTTCTTTACGGTGAAGTCCGGTCGACCACATCGATGGCAGTGTAAAGTTCGTGGTTTGCTGCACTGCCTGCTGCGATGACTTGGATTACCGCAGTTGAAGCACCGCCCAATTCGAGCACCCGTTTCCGTATGCACATTACGATGGTTCTGAAATCGTTCTGGTGATAATGGCAAGGCCAACGATAGGATTGCGTTCGGGTCCTGAGCTGAGAATTCATAATCGTCATGAAGCGCACTAGGTTTCCCATGGGACTCTGTCTGAGTTTCAATACTTGCGACTGGTGACTGCAATTTGAGCCTGCGTTGAACACTCTTCCGTTTCCTGTGGTGATCTACAGTGGACGCCGGCGTCTACCATTCCGGGTATCTCCCTAATGTCCAAACAACTGGCAAAGCGAGATCGTACGCCAATGGCCTCATTAATTGGGAACCGTTGGTGCGCATGGTGCGTTAACACCTGGATAGTCGCTTTTAGTGCCTTGAACAGTCCTGGTCTTATAAAATCCGCTGCCGCCAACATGCGTGCGTACGGGCGAATATGGCGCCAGACCGGGGCGTTATCAATTTTGAATTCATTCTGGATTTCCAGACTTCTGAGCAGCTCGTCTACTTCCGGTGGTACTTTACATTCTTTGTTTTCTTCGGTGTGTGATCCTTCCAGCTCACTTCCCCACTCGGTCTCCACTTCTGCCGACGAGGTCGCGCAATCTTTGTCTGGATGCAGCCACGCGCTCGCCTCCTCTTCAGATTCAGCATCTGGAGAGAGATCGATTGTTTCGATCGGCTTTTCGATATATGGTGAGCGGTTCATGAAGCAGTCATTCGGCATTGTTGATTGGTGTGTAGTATTATCCATACTGATTAGATAAAAGTGAGGAAGATCTGCGAAGAGATTTAGCAGGTGAGAAAACCAAATTAAAATTTTGGTCCTGGTGGACTAATTGGCCAAATGGGATAAATTTATGAATCTCAAAATAGCTAGTTGAAAGCTAGTTTCCTACAAGCGACTGTACAGGTAACAACAATGATTCTATAATTTAATAATTCTTGGAATGGATCAAGTGGTTCAATGCCACAATTTTGATAGGAAAGGGTAACCCAGCCAGGAGAGATTACCAGCGTCGCCACTAGAGGTTTCCCGTCGCCTGGCGTTCGGAGGTTTCTCTAAAAAATTGTTAGTTGGGCAAGAAGGAGTATTAGGTGAAGGTAACCCAGCCGGGAGAGGTTACCAGCGTCCCCACTGGAGATTTCCCGTCGGCTGGCGTTCGGAGGTTTTGTGGAAATTTGAAGCTGCTCTTCTATTTTTCAAAGGTGTCTCGGAAAGATGGAATTTTAGGAGAGGTAACCCAGCCGGGAGAGATTACCAGCGTCCCCACTGGAGGTTTCCCGTCGGCTGGAGTTCGGAGGTTTTTGTGGAAATTTAAAGTTAAATTTTTGCCAGAGATTCGTGGTACTAGACCAATAGAAACTCTAAGAAGGACTCTAACTCTCATAGCTTTCGCTCGGGATCAGTTGCTCCTCAGAGGAGCCGACGACTGATCCTCTTCGCTGCTCAGCAGCTCTTATGCCCGCCGAGACGGGTCACGTGGTCCGGTGGCGGTGGTGGACAGACCGGTCCCCACTGCGTCTCCTCGAGTTCCGTCAGTGGTGATGGGAAGCGGGAGTCTCCCTACGCCTCAGTGACCACGTGGTTTTGGTCTGCGTCATTTCCCGGTGATGGTGGGAGATGGGAATCTCCCCACTCCTTTGACGCACTCCACGACATGGCCGCCCGCCCCGTGGCGGTGCCTCTCTTCGTCCGCGGGTGATAACGAGCCAGCGTGGCTCCTATATCGTCACAATTTACACAAATGATCACTAATCTATTACGAAGGGAATGTACTAGGTTTCATCCTGGTGACGGCCTTTTAACTTGGAAAAAAAAAATTTAAACTTCAATTTTTTACCCCCACGGACTAGTTTTTATTAAGTACACAAGCGAGTTTTCCCATAGCAACTTGCAAATTCACACAAATAATCTTTAACCTAGTACAAAGACAACGTACTAGGTTTCATCCCGGTGACGGCTTTTTATTATAAACGAAAAAATCTTAACTTCTGATTTTACCGCGCGCGGACTTTTTAATTAAGTACATGACCTAGACTTCCCGTAACAACTTTGAAATTCACACAAATGATCACTAATCTATTACGAAGACAATGTACTAGGTTTTATCCCGATGACGGCCTGTTGACATAAACAAAAAAACAAAAAAAAATAATTTTTTTTTTGTTAAAGTTGAAAGGCTCTCACCGGGATGAAACCTAGTACCTTGTCATCGTAATAGGTTACAGATTATTTGTGTGAATTTTAAAGCTGCTACGGGAAGTCTAGCTCGTGTACTTAATCAAAAAGTCCGCGCGCGCTAGAAACAGGAGTGTAGATTTTTTCGTTCATGTTAAAAGGCCGTCACCGGGATGAAACTTAGTACATGCGGACAAAAAATTGAAGTTTACATTTTTCTTTTAAGTTGAAAGGCCGTCACCAGGATAAAATCTAGTACATTGTCTTCGTAATAGATTAGTGATCATTTGTGTAAATTTTGAAGTTGCTACGGGAAGTCTAGCTCATGTACTTCATAAGCAAAAGTCCGCTTACGCGACTGGGTTATTTGGCGAAACGCTATACTATGTGCTGCTCTGCTGCCGCTGCCGCGCTCGCTGGCGAGGGAGGGGCGCGTGTACCGTCACGTCCAAAAGCTACTGCACGCCGCAAGGCACCGGCCGCTAGCTTCGGCCGCTAGCTTCAGCATCATGATCAAAGGTAACTCTTCGTCCCGGCAAAGGTAGCTTGATAGTGTCGGTCAAAGGTAGCTTTCAGTCCCGGTAAAAAGGTAGCTTGATAGTGTCGGTTATAGGTAGGTTTCGTCATGAAATCCCGTAGATTCACTATAGCTAGATAGAGATTCAGTAGAATTCCTAAAGTATAGTTTTAACATTTTAATAAAAAATGGCCAAAGAAAAAAAATTCGTAGTGAAAAAAATAGTGCTTTGAAATAACCAATTATGAGGTAGATTAAAGAGTGTTGCGAAAAGTGGCTGAATCAACAGAGAATGCTCCACAAAGAGGAGAGTTCGAAAATAAAAATAAAACTATCAAATGAGATCCATACGTAAACGGATGAGCTTCTTGTGACCAACAAAATGAGTCGCGGAACCGACGCGATGCCATGTGCTAAAAAGGCGCTGCATTATTATACCTGACGTTAGCCCTATCTCTTCTGCTACCAAATTTCTACCTAAACTAGCTCAGGCAACACCTCGTGGACGTGTAAAGTATTAGATCGAATATATGAATATTTTTTTTACTTCCAAATGAAAACTGTTGCACGGGAACCTGTTACCACAATGCTGATATCGGGTAAATTTCAACTTTCGCTACGTCAAAAAGTGTTTAAGATTTTACCAAAATCACATATATTATAAGATTCTTCCCCTTGCTTATAAATATTTTCCCGTGTTTGTACCGTTTACTAGTACAGTATCAGTTTGTCTGCTATCGAATGTAAACCTCTAGATATCTGACGTAAAAATTTTTTCACGTCAATCTGGGTCATTCCATATAAAATCAACCGATACAAAAAGAAAAAAAAATGCATGTAGGACATGCATATCCTTCATAATTTACGTAAGGACAGCGAGCAGGGTATAGAAAAAGTTGGTATGGATCATTAGACCCAAAATTTTTTTTTAACCGCCATGATAGAATGAATTATCAATTTAGATTATGAAAATTATACTGGTTTTTCTGCTCTCACGGGCTCACATCTTCATGGATTTTGATAAGTCTGGCATCAAATTAAAGGTATTGGAAATGGGCTTTTTTTGAACTGTGACAATTTTAAATCGAATTTATATATAGCGAGTTATCGCATTTTACCTGTATGTTTTTCATTCTTTTTTTTCTCAGAAAGCTTTTTTTAAACTTACAGCAAACATTGCACAAACTGCGACCGCCAAACACAAAAAGTGGCGAAGAGTTTTTCGCATTTCTTAATTATTAATTAATGATTCCGGGAAATTCAAATCAATAAGGGATAAATACTATTCCCCTTCACAGCCAATCGGTGGGCGATTATAGTTCGTCGACATCGCTCATCGCACATGCTTCATCAGCACATTCTGGATTACAAAACGAAACTTATCGTTAACGTTATTATGAAATTATAAAAATTAAAACATTTTATAGTGTTAGCTTATTGCAAGAAAATTCGAATTGAAAAAATTAATTTACCAACAACAGAGAACAGAATTGTTGGTAAATTAATGTTAAAAATTCGAATTCAGAGAATTTAAAGACGAAAAATTTAAGCCTAGTGTAAATGTCTTACGACGAAAATTAAGGGTGCTATGCAGTGTCAAATGTTAGATCTGCGCTTTTTTTGCTGATGCACCGAAGAAAATGTCAATAAAAAAAATCTTAAAATAACAGCATCGAGATAATTTTAAGGCAAAAAAATTAAGCCCAGTATGAATGTCGTACTATCAAAATTAAGGGTGCTATGCCGTGTCAAAGGTCACATGTGCAATTTTAACGATAAAAAAATCTAAAAATAGTGGCATTTAGAAAATTTTAAGACAAAGAAGTGAAACCCTGGTTGACTTCTGTAGGATGGAAATTAAGGGCGCTGCGGCTTGTCAAAGGTTACATCTGCACTTTCTTGCGTATATCACTTAATCAAAGGTCGATAAAAAAAACTAAAAATAACGGCATCTAGAGAATTTTGAGACGAAAAAAATATAGCCCTTGTTCATCTTCGTGCGATGAAAATTAAGGGCGCCACGTCGTGTCGAAGGTGAATGCAGATATCTTCAGGGCCATTGTTCGAAGTTGATTAAAGACCTACTGCAGAGGCACAATAATTAACTAATAACTAAGTACAATGCAAAGGCACTATTTACTTTTAACGAGCTTGGTATTTTTATAAAAATGATATAAGGGGAATGGCTAGACAAAAAAGTTTTTTTTATCATGAAGACCACTCTCAATGGAGGAAAATTTCATAATAATTCGGTCTCTTCAGAATAAACTCGAAGGATTTTTTTTTTTTCTAAATGGACTAACCAATTTGGTTAACTGATTTCTTCGAAATCAAATTCATGAGCTTGACACTTGGCGTCTGATCCAGGGAATGCTCTTCGAAGTTACACTGCACATTATTGAAGCGAGCAATTTTGTGTGTTTTTAGGGGTTTTTTTTTTCATGGGATAACACTTCCAAATCTTCGCGTACCATTTTTGGTTTGAAACAACGTGTACGTAAGCACGATACGTTACCCAAATTACGAAAAAGATGATTGAATAAATTCATAGTTGAAGGAAAAAAAGAAGACTTACCAAACTTGAAAATTTTTTCGTCAGGGGACACTTGCGAAATCTCGGATTTCTGAAAATTCAGTCGAATGTACACTCTTAGAAGTTTCTCAACGAACTGTGATCGCATCGACTATGAATCTCCTCATGATGCGAGCCATCCCTACCACAGTAGCCCAATGTGTCCACTAGATCTTTAGCCCCCTCAAACCCCCACTGCCTACTTTTCGAGGATGGCTAAAGCCTTTCCACATGTTTCGCCCTGTAAGGCAGTAATTTCAGAAGATAACGGAAGCGTGACCGGACGAAGGTAATAAAAGTAACAAACCATGGCGTAATAAACTTAATACTTAAGACAATGTTTGTAGCCAAGACACGACCACATAATAAAGATGGTTTCGAGAGTTTTTGCTCTGAGAATTTACGATGGTTGCAGCATATCCTAGTTATGGGGCATTCCAGCTGAACTCGACCGGGGGTTAAACCTACCACTTCGGAATTAGCACTGAATTTTTTCTAAGATTGTACTGAAAAATTCTCGCACAAAAAAAATGGTGTAAAATAAAAATGTTTGATTTGGATCGAAGTTTCGGTAAACAATTATTTGAAAAATTTACCAGTTTGCTGATAGTGATTTTTTCGTCGCATAACTTCAAATGAAAATGATTTTTCGTCTAGTGTCGTGATTGTTTTTACTTTCAATTTTTCTATGGAGAAAAGCATCCTTTACTTTTTTTATTTTGAGATTCGAGATATTACACTCACACTTTTCGTTTACGAATTATCAATTATTTTCTTGAACATGTAAAATCCCGTATTTTCGTTTTTTCTGAGAAAAAAAAAAAATCAATTTTTTAAAGTTCTTACTTTAAAAAAAAAGTGAACCGCAAATTTTTTCTAATCAACCGAAAAAATTTGATAAAAAAAGTATTCGGTTTGGATTGGAGTTACAGAGAAAAAAATATTTAAAAAATTGACGAACTGACTGATATATTTTTTCCCGTTATTCGATTTAAAAAATCGATTCTTCATCAAGTACGGATTTTTCATTGTTGAGAAAAATTGTAAAGATCGAATTACAATTGCCATTCGCAATTGACTTCGAAAAAAATTAAATCTCGTCATTGTCAAGTTGGAGTCATAATTTACCGAGTTCCGACATCTTTGTAACGGATGTTCCCTTTTATAAAAAAATTGGGAGCCAAAACAATTATATATAATGTTCGAAGAAAAATCTCTTTTTTTAAAAAAAAAACAAAAATACGGATTTTACATGTTAAACAAAAAAATTCATAATCCGTAAACGGAAGATGTTGGCATAATTTCCCGACTCTCAAAGTGTAAAGAATGCTCTTGACCATGGAAAAACTGATTTAAAAAAATCATGACACTGGACGAAAAATTATTTTGTTTAGTTATATAACGAAAAAAAAAATATCAGCGAGATGATCAATTATTCAGATAATTTTTTCCCGGAACTTCGAGCCAAAACGAACAGTTTTGTTTTATAACATGTTTTTTTTTGGTGCGAAACATTTTCACACATCTCCTACATTTCCTCATAAAAAAAGTGGACTTTCAAAAAATTGATTTTTTTCCCAAAATTTCTAACTCGAAAAAGTCGTATCGAAAAGATCAGAAAAAATTTGAGATTGTACTTATGTGCTGATAGAATCTTGGAAAAAATTAAGTACCAAATCCGAAGTGGTAGGCCCAGACTTCGGTCGAGTTCAGCTGGAATGCCCCTTATATTTATTTAACGTCGAGGCAATATTCAATGAAAATAATGTTGTGCAGCTTCCATTAGATTTTCTTAATCATTTTATTCATTAATGTTACAAAGTCATTGTAAATTGAGTTACGCTCGGAAGTGAAATGTCACATGGACATTTACTTTGTGTTTATTCGAAACCTCTTACTGTTCCGGTCCAATGTCAGTAAATTCCATCACTGTCCACTTAATCTCAAGCAGAATGCTGTGTAATGACTAGATTCGGTGTAATCGATATCTGCTTTACGACGGACACGGCGAGGGTGGGTATAATTGATAACTCCCTTGAGCTGCAAATCGTTACCGCCAAGAGGATCACTTAGTCTTGTTGGTATATTGCCGAGTGCAAATAGATTTTGAGCGTCATCAGAATCATGATCGAAAAGTTCGAAGATCACGAAGTTCCCTGTAAGACGTGAAGACAATTACCTGATGAGAATGATTCTAGGATTAACTTCGTGGCATATGTAAACAATTCATCCATACCTATTTGCGAAAACCTAGTGGTTACACTTTTGTTGCAACCTCCTCTCCTCAAACAGATTTGGTTTTCAGACAGTGCGACATACTTAATTAAAGCGTTTGCTTCAAATTCTGGGTCGGTCAGTGTCCGGGGTCTTAGTGAAACCGTCGATAAGTTTTTTTGCTTATTTGTGCATAAAGCCTCGCAGCTTGGTATTTCAGACACACTTGGTATGTCATAGAACAACGTGTTTGCCAGTCCAGCTGCACTCGAAACACAGTCTACGCATAGACTCTTTAACTACTTTTTTTTATATTTCGCAAGTTATTCCACTTTCATTCGCAAGGTTTCTTTTCACCATACCTGCGCGAGAAGTTCGACTTCGCTCCCTAGCGGCTTCACGTAATTCGAACTTCTCGCTGCAGATATGGTGAAAAATAGTATACTACCCTCGGGAGTGAAAGTAGACCATCCCCAACCACGTGTTTACCACCCTCGCCTTTGGCTCGGGTGATAATCTTACGCGTGGTTGGACATAGTCTACTTACCCTCCCTAGAGGTGTAATATACTATTGTACCATTTGAACATCATAATTGCTCTTTGCTTGTAAGCATGAGGCGTAAGCTTTTTGCTTCGAATGTGAAGAGCCAATTTTAAGATCGGAACGTCAAGTCGCATGAAAGTTTCCATCGCGGATGGTTAATCGAAAACGATGGCAAGAAGAACTTGAAGAATGCTGTCGAATCCGCACGTATTTGTCAGAGTAATATTGATGCCTTCAATTTTTATGACCTTAAAAGAAATTGTAATTGATATGTAGTTCACGATATCTATGCTATGAATTTGGAAGTGAATATAACACTATAAGCTTATTATTAATTCAAGGTAAAAAAATCCGTACTTTTAACGTAGTATATCCACCGTTTTTGATTAGAGGAATGTGTGCCGACTAGACACAGTTCGCCATGTCGTGCATATATTGGTTTGGCTCCAAATATTTTGAGCATCACCTCGTTGGATTTTTTGTATTCTCTTTTTTTTCAGGCATTTGCCTTTGCTCCATGCTGTTTTTATCTTGGGATGTTTTACCGCTCCAGTCTTCCATCTCTCTTGATTCAAAAATTCGTTCATGGTCGATTTTGTTACACGTTTCGCACAATAATTTTTCGCCACTGTTCTTGTATGTATTGGAATTTCTTGGTAAGAGCACTTGGCACAGTTCACAAACAGAAGTGTACTTCGATTCAAGTTTAATTACTTTTAACTGTGTTTCTTTATCTTCAAATTCGCCTTTTTCGGCCTTAATATAATTTTGATTCAGGTTATCAAAGGTCCAACTCTCACCTCCGGAGCTGTTCTTTACTGAATGAATTTCGTTCTCCTTGGTGTTGTTTAACGACGGACCACCGCTGATTTTTTGTTCCGTTTCATCGCCGATTGAAGTGTCGGATCTGGGCGCGCTTTCTGCTTCGGTTTCCATGATTTTTTCAACAATATTGTTAACGTCACTATTGCTTGAACTGTCTGTAAGATTTATAATGATATGTAATAATGCTGCCGTTTGGGCACCCACAGAAAAAAAATACCAAAATACATACCAATTGTTTTTGCATCGGCAACAAGCATTCGGCCGTTACAATAGTTTATTTGTAACTCAACGAACTCGTCTGCTCTGATTGGCTTGGCTCTTTTTATTAAAATGAGATATAAAGGTTGTGGCCGCAGTTAATAATATTGGATGAAGGTTTTGGCTATTGGCGACCAAATAAAAAAAGAAGATAGCTGCTCTTCTGTTAAAACGTTTCGACCTTATTGTAGGTCCTCTTCAGTTATTATTCGTCATCTTACTTTGATCTACAATTTTTTTACAATGTTATTTTTAATATGTGATACAGATCGTGAGTACAGTAAAATTTTAGGTTAATGATGTGAGTTAACGCACTTACGCAACATGTCTGGAACAATGTTACTATTTCGGCCGGATTGTCTGGCCATGTTGTCAGTGGGAGGCTGGTTAATTCAATAATAATAGAAAAACAAAACTATTTTGTTTATGTCTTGCATTGTAAAACTTATAAAACGATCTATGTGGCCAGGCAATCCGGCCGGTTAGTGGAAACAGATCTTTAATTTTTGAAATTTGTGAAATTTATTACTAATTCTAAAAACATTTGCTCTTATTCACACCGCGCGAAATTTTTCAAATTTAAATTCTGTGTGAGTTGTTATATTATTGAATTATAGATATTGCTCAATTTTTCTATGTCATGTTGAAAGTTAATAGCGTCATTGTGTTTTTTAATGTTAATCATCTCGTTTATTAGTCTTTTTTTATAATTGTGTTCAATTTTAAAAATTTTTGTTTTTTCAAAATCAAAATTGTGTTTTGTGACTGAAGAGTGTGCAGCTAATGCTGTGTGTGGGTGATCTAGATGGTTTAGGCTATTTTTATGTTCATAGAGCCGTGTTTTTAAGTATCTTTTAGTTTGACCTATGTATACTCCATTGCATTCTTTGCAAGGAATGTGATAAACTACATTTGACGTGTTCAATGTTAGAATTTTATCTTTTGTGGATCCTATAATTTTTTGTAAGTTGTGTTTGTTGTTGTTAATTAAATTGATCTCAAGTGGTTTAAATAGTCTGTGTAATGGTCCTTGAATTTCCTTGATATAAGGGAAGTTTAGTAATCTTTTTGTATCAAAAGTCTTTTTTTCTTTCCTACTTTCCTTGTTATTGATAATGTTATTGAGCCTGCAGTTAACATATTTATTAATGAAGTGTTCTGGAAAAAGGTTTAATTTTAATGTATGTTTAATTAAAACTATGTTTTCTGACCAAAATTTTTTATCAGCCAATTTTATGCCTCTGTCAACCAACATAAGGATGATACCTATTTTTTGTTGTTTAGGGTGTTCTGAGAAATAATTCATAAATCTGCCTGACCATGTTGGTTTACGGTACCAATTTGTGATAATTTTGTTGTTTTCTCTGATTAGTAGTATATCTAGGAACGGCAAAGAGTTTGAATTGTTTTCTTTTTCTATGGTGAATTGTAGTTTGGGGTAGTAGCTATTAAAAATATTTAATGTGTTGTCTATTTTATTATGTGGTAAAGTGATAATAATGTCATCTACGTATCTTTTGTATAGCGGAGGGGTAAAGGATAGTTGGTTTAAGCAGGTTTCTTCTAGGTCTATCATGACTATGTTGGAGAGAATAGGGGCTAAAGGGGATCCCATAGGAAGACCAGAGATTTGTTTATAGAAATTGACTTGAAAAGTGAAGTACGTCGAGTGCATTATTAATTCTATTGCTTTCTTGATTTCATTAATAGGTATTTTATCTGTAAAAAACTGTTTCCTTTTTTCTAGGCTTTGTAATACTAGAGGTAACGGTATGTTAGTGTAAAGTGAAGTTACATCAAAGGAAACTAAGACATAACCATCTGGAAGCTGTAAGTCCGAGACGATTTTTTTAAGTTCAAAACTATCTTTGATGTGAGATGTTGTGTTCGGTAAACTGTGTGAGATTAATTTGTTTATGTAGTTTGCAAGTGCATATGTTGGGGAGTCAATGGAGGAAACTATTGGTCTCATCGGGTAGTTTTTTTTATGTATTTTTGGTAGTGTGTAAAGTCTCGGTAATTGGCAGTATTCCGGTTTAATAGAGTGGTATGTGGTGTCTGAGATTAATTTCCTATTTTTCCATCTAATTAGTAATTGTTCTATTGTTTTGTGTAATATATTGATCGGATTTTTATTCAATTTTTGGTACGTGGTGTTGTCAGTTAATAATAGTTCTGTTTTTTCTATGTATTCTGTTTTGTTCATTATTACTGTTGAATTTCCTTTATCTGCTTTCGTGATGATTATGTTTTGGTGGTCTTTTAGGAAAAGTTTTGTTTCAGTGATTATCTTGGTGGTGTCTTTTTTTGTGTTAGTGTTGATCATACGACTTAGTATATTTGTTAAAGATCCTCTGTTTTTGTCAAGTTGTGTTGGATTTACTAAATGCGATTTGTATTCAAATTCAGTGATTATGTCATGTTTGGCTTTATTAATGTCTGATTTGCTAGTTCTTGGAAAGCAAAATTTTGATCCTAGGGAAAGAAACGTCTGTAAGTGTTCTGGTATTTCAGTTTTGGATAGGTTTATTAGCCATTTTTTTGTGCTACAATTTGGAACCAAGATACGTAACGCATTTCCCAACGGGAGCAAAAATAGTTTACTAAAAATAGAATTAAAAAACAACTTAAGATTTCTACTTAGCTGCCGACAACAGGGGCTTATACCAAAACATCTTAGAACAGCAAAAATTAATTATTTACAATTCTTCGCGCCAAACAACTCTTATCTATTACAAAAAATAACTAATCTAACTCACAGGAAAATTATAAATTTAGAAATAAGTGACATTAATACCAAAATCAAACATTTAAATAATATTATAGGAAGAGACAGTAATTTAATATATACCACACCGAAAATAATTCACAATAAATTCTTTAATCTCGAGGAAAAAAAAATCAGCCAAGATAGACAACAGACTATATTACATCTATAAAAGAAAATTACAACTCCTTAGAGACAACAGAAACTTAGAAATTCATAGATATAACTACTCAGCGAAAGATTATCTTATCACCTTATACTCACAACGGCTTGATAACGAAAATAACAACAACTTAGAACACATTAATGATAATAACAACAATAACCTTAGAACACCTAACACAAATATACAAGAAATTAACAATTCAGACCCTCTAGCTAATATTTTAAATGGAAACAATCTGCTCACTAACAATAGCAATTCAAAAAAATGGCTAATAAACCTATCCAAAACTGAAATACCAGAACACTTACAGACGTTTCTTTCCCTAGGATCAAAATTTTGCTTTCCAAGAACTAGCAAATCAGACATTAATAAAGCCAAACATGACATAATCACTGAATTTGAATACAAATCGCATTTAGTAAATCCAACACAACTTGACAAAAACAGAGGATCTTTAACAAATATACTAAGTCGTATGATCAACACTAACACAAAAAAAGACACCACCAAGATAATCACTGAAACAAAACTTTTCCTAAAAGACCACCAAAACATAATCATCACGAAAGCAGATAAAGGAAATTCAACAGTAATAATGAACAAAACAGAATACATAGAAAAAACAGAACTATTATTAACTGACAACACCACGTACCAAAAATTGAATAAAAATCCGATCAATATATTACACAAAACAATAGAACAATTACTAATTAGATGGAAAAATAGGAAATTAATCTCAGACACCACATACCACTCTATTAAACCGGAATACTGCCAATTACCGAGACTTTACACACTACCAAAAATACATAAAAAAAACTACCCGATGAGACCAATAGTTTCCTCCATTGACTCCCCAACATATGCACTTGCAAACTACATAAACAAATTAATCTCACACAGTTTACCGAACACAACATCTCACATCAAAGATAGTTTTGAACTTAAAAAAATCGTCTCGGACTTACAGCTTCCAGATGGTTATGTCTTAGTTTCCTTTGATGTAACTTCACTTTACACTAACATACCGTTACCTCTAGTATTACAAAGCCTAGAAAAAAGGAAACAGTTTTTTACAGATAAAATACCTATTAATGAAATCAAGAAAGCAATAGAATTAATAATGCACTCGACGTACTTCACTTTTCAAGTCAATTTCTATAAACAAATCTCTGGTCTTCCTATGGGATCCCCTTTAGCCCCTATTCTCTCCAACATAGTCATGATAGACCTAGAAGAAACCTGCTTAAACCAACTATCCTTTACCCCTCCGCTATACAAAAGATACGTAGATGACATTATTATCACTTTACCACATAATAAAATAGACAACACATTAAATATTTTTAATAGCTACTACCCCAAACTACAATTCACCATAGAAAAAGAAAACAATTCAAACTCTTTGCCGTTCCTAGATATACTACTAATCAGAGAAAACAACAAAATTATCACAAATTGGTACCGTAAACCAACATGGTCAGGCAGATTTATGAATTATTTCTCAGAACACCCTAAACAACAAAAAATAGGTATCATCCTTATGTTGGTTGACAGAGGCATAAAATTGGCTGATAAAAAATTTTGGTCAGAAAACATAGTTTTAATTAAACATACATTAAAATTAAACCTTTTTCCAGAACACTTCATTAATAAATATGTTAACTGCAGGCTCAATAACATTATCAATAACAAGGAAAGTAGGAAAGAAAAAAAGACTTTTGATACAAAAAGATTACTAAACTTCCCTTATATCAAGGAAATTCAAGGACCATTACACAGACTATTTAAACCACTTGAGATCAATTTAATTAACAACAACAAACACAACTTACAAAAAATTATAGGATCCACAAAAGATAAAATTCTAACATTGAACACGTCAAATGTAGTTTATCACATTCCTTGCAAAGAATGCAATGGAGTATACATAGGTCAAACTAAAAGATACTTAAAAACACGGCTCTATGAACATAAAAATAGCCTAAACCATCTAGATCACCCACACACAGCATTAGCTGCACACTCTTCAGTCACAAAACACAATTTTGATTTTGAAAAAACAAAAATTTTTAAAATTGAACACAATTATAAAAAAAGACTAATAAACGAGATGATTAACATTAAAAAACACAATGACGCTATTAACTTTCAACATGACATAGAAAAATTGAGCAATATCTATAATTCAATAATATAACAACTCACACAGAATTTAAATTTGAAAAATTTCGCGCGGTGTGAATAAGAGCAAATGTTTTTAGAATTAGTAATAAATTTCACAAATTTCAAAAATTAAAGATCTGTTTCCACTAACCGGCCGGATTGCCTGGCCACATAGATCGTTTTATAAGTTTTACAATGCAAGACATAAACAAAATAGTTTTGTTTTTCTATTATTATTGAATTAACCAGCCTCCCACTGACAACATGGCCAGACAATCCGGCCGAAATAGTAACATTGTTCCAGACATGTTGCGTAAGTGCGTTAACTCACATCATTAACCTAAAATTTTACTGTACTCACGATCTGTATCACATATTAAAAATAACATTGTAAAAAAATTGTAGATCAAAGTAAGATGACGAATAATAACTGAAGAGGACCTACAATAAGGTCGAAACGTTTTAACAGAAGAGCAGCTATCTTCTTTTTTTATTTGGTCGCCAATAGCCAAAACCTTCATCCAATATCTTTTCATTAAATGCGTTTTCACGTAGTTGAAATCGCTTTCTGATCGCGCGCTACTTGCTGGCACGCGGCCATAACCGTATCTATCCCTAAGGATGCAGAACCACAGTGACAGCCATCGAATGTCTTTCAGGAGTCGGTCCGCCAATTTTGGCATATAATGTGCGTTGTCCCTATCCCCTTCTATCGCAGCCAATGTTTTTGCCTCTTCATTCAATTTGCTCCCACAACTACTCCAGGAGTTCTCGATAAACTCGTCATTAAAAATAGTCGGATTTCTTGCGCTAGCGATTTTATTTGTTTCATTCTCATCCTCTTCTTCCTCATCTTCTATATTTCCTTTTATCTCAGTCGTATTTTTATCAACGCGTTTTCGTTTTTTTTTCGTCAGGCTCAACACTAGCCCATTCTATATTATAAAAAAAAATAATCTTTTAGTACTTTTGCTACTAGTGTCTATTGCAATGAAGCAACATTGTAATGGTGCGGAAAAAAGTAAACGACCATATTACTCCAGGAAAACTCAAAAGATAAAAAATGGCAGAGGGACAGGGCAGAAATGAGAAAGCCTAAAAAAGGCACACGTAAGAATGGATATAAAAATCGAAAGAAATCATTATTGAAAGAAACAAAAAAAAATCATTCCCTCCTTCCAGAATTAATGTGGAGGCGTTCTTTTTAAATGAACGAACAGGTTGCTTTGAAACCGGATTCATGGTCCAGAGAATACTGATCCAAAGATTGGCTTTTGTTCGGTATAGCTTTTGTCTTATTTTCTTCGTAGTTACACTGAACATGATTCGAGCGAAGAAGTTTTATTAAAGGTCATACTGTACAAGCTTCATGAGTTAGATCCACAAGTGATCCACAGTGTAACTGCGAAGAGAATGAGACTTAGCGAAGGCCAATCCTCCCAGCAGTGTCTCTGGATCACACGCAAGTGTAAAACTCATGACTCTGGTTTCGAAGTAACCAATTGGGTTAATTGTTTTCTCCACTTATAAGCAAATTATTCGCGTTTATCATGAAGGGGGGGAATTATTTTGATGTTTTCTTTGAGTGAGGGAGAGAGTTGTCTTAATAACAAAAAAATATTTTTTTGGCTAATTTATTTTTATTTTTACTTTTTTCTCTCTAACAACGCGTCGGAACAGTAACGCAGTATACGACAGCTTAACATAACATATTCCGGAAACGTCGACGTAAACAAGAAATGAATTAACGCAGCACGAATAATAAAACAATTAAGCATCCGTAGTATGTTATGTGATCGTTTAAGTTTTCAAGAGCTTTATTCTGAACTGTGTAAAGGTAGCCTCCTAAGCGTATTCTATTTAGTCTCCTACTTTCCGTTTATGTTTCTACTTATGTTTATTGTCAGTAAAAGTAACCTCGAATCGCTGTAAAAGTAGCCTTTTAGTTTTTGTGAAGTTAGCTTGCTATTCTTTTCAAAGATAACTTTATATTTTTTGTAAAGGTAGTCTTATAGTCTCTAGCCACCTAGTCCTTCTAAGAAAGTTAAAAAAACACTAGCTCAATTGATAGGAACTGCTTCATAGGCGAATGTCGTAATATTTTAAATATTCATTTTTTTTTTTTCATTAACACATCAAAATAATAACGTAGTATACGATAGTTTAACACAACTTATTCCGAAAACGCCTAAGATTTATGCGATTCTTATAAATATATTTTTTTACTGTTTGCATACTTTCTTTTTTATACGATTGGGCAAGAGAATAAATTGAACTTCTATGAGTACAACTTTTCTTGTAGCTAAGTTGATGTGAAAAATAGGTTCATCATGTCGCAACCTCGCATAACATATTTCACTATCGAAACGTTCGATTTTTAATTCGTTGCAGGTTCCAAACTACCCGCCTTGGGAATATTGTGAAGAACTGTTATTGTTATTTAAATGTGCAACAAACGCAATACTTACTTCAATTGTTCGGTATCCAATTCTGCAATTCGGTCTTGTGGATTTCACAAGGGTTTGGTGAGCCATCACTATCGTTGCCTTCGCTTCCGCAATGCGCTACTATTAAAATGGCCTTGACAATATCGGCGGCCATTCTGATTGTTTTTGCCATAATTAATTGCCCGATCGATGATAAATAAAAAACACGCACTCTTTTAGTCGCAGATGAAAAGAAGTTCACATACATCTTAATGAAATGTGCGACATCTAATCGAACATAGCAGATTGGAGGAATGTTTTTCCAGCTAGCATCGGCATATTCTTCTATAGTTTTGTGTACTGAAAATGTACGCACTATAGCAGTTAATAACGCTTTGGAGCTATCACTAATCACTTCTTTAGGAACTGGCGAGCTGGCTTGCAACCATTTCTCTAACCACATATGAATCGTTACTGTATCGTGGCGTTCTGACAACATTTGAGTGACAGGAAACTGTCCCAAATGGCAGTTGACGACAGCTTGATACAAAAAATGTGCTTTGTCTGATATTTGTCAATTATCAGTTTACGTACAACGCTCCCAGTGGAATCAATGAATATCGTAGGATTATCAGAACTTGCGTACATACGGTAAACATGAAACTGATAATAAGTCCAGTATAAAAGGTAGGATGGATCATACCCAATAGCATGTATGTTTAACTTTTGAGATTCGCGTTTCATAATTCCGAGAGCGGTAAATGTGTCAGGGTCACAATGCTTTTTCATTTCGGTTTCTTGTTTTGCATTATTCAAGACTGATGTTTTATATAAGACACCCGGCTCTGAGTCACCAGGCTTCATCAATTTTCGCGCCTGATCTGAACGATATACTGCAGTCGATATGGTGCTTAACTTTTTGGCCACTCCTTCTCTGATGGGTTAACGCAAGTATCGTTTCCCGCATTTGCCTGTTCCTGGAGTGAATAGACACTCAGTATTTATAAACTGGTCTTTCTCACAACCCGGTAGAAGGTGAATGTCCAGGACGGAACCACATTTGCAAGTTGCAAATATACTTCCGCTGAGCCCATCTTTAGATAAACGTGGTGTACGGAAATTGAATCCACATTTTATCCGTTCAACTTGCCACAATGCGTTCGAGATATATTCTTCCCAGAGACCCGGCTTTAACTTAGTTGTTTCCCTTTCATACACTTTATCCCAATTCTTTTTGGTCCGCTTCTGCGTCGTTGTACAAAGTAGTTCCATGTATTCTTCCTTAGATAAAGTGATTCTGAACTTCTGCAAACCAGGTTCCATACTCGTTTCTGCCGATGAGCAAGTTTTATCCCAATCCGAAAGATCTGTACCGGTAACATTTTGGTTCAGTGAGGCCTGATTTGGCCTATTCTCACGTTGTGTAAAATGATCTCTTACGTTCTCTCTATTGTCCGTAACATAACTATAAATTGTGTTTGCAGTAACTTTATTTTTCAAGTTCTTTGCAATTTCTTGCCACACGGAAGCTGTCTCTGACACTGGTTTGCCATGAGGGCGCATTGCATCTAATTTTCGACTCAATATAGCCTTTATGAGTGATGAACGGTCTATTTTCGGTGGACGTCCCCGTGAAGTCGTAAAATCAGGATTATCGGACATGTTAAAAAATTTCTCAACTTGACACTGTCAAACTAACTTGATAACAACACTTTTTTACACTCTTCACGTGTTCACTTAGTAACTGCAGACTATGAGCCACAGTGACGATAGCAGAAATGAAGGTTTATCACGCGATTTCTCAAATACATGAAGTTTCTTCAAAAGGAAGGGATAACATAACATATGCTGAGGACCAATGATTTTTTATCCCGTTATCTAAGTTGAGTCCCGGGTCGTTGAGTCCGGATGTTATGGCAAATGATAAACTTTACAAGATTATATAAACAAAAATATTTCCATCTGCTTCATTTATTTCGTAAGGTCTTCCAACTCTCCGAATTTCTAATGTCTCGTATCCTAAACTTACGAGCACGATAAGAGGTTGTAAATAAGAAAAATATTATGTCTAAGAAGGTCACATGCGCTCACCCTCTTAGCTGCGTATAAATACAATAAGTATTCAGTACAAAATAACTCTGTTGTTTCGTTAAATCCTCTGTTAGGGTTTTGAAACATGCGGATTTCGAATTTCCAGGGTCTGAACTTGGCGTCGCGACGCTACCGCGTCCTTGATAATATGTCCAATGGTGCCACGTGTAAACCGTCCGTGCACGGCAAATATCAAGAGTATCAAGTATAAACGAAGCATCGGAATTAGTATTCGAGTATTAAGCATGAACCAAGATTTAAAATTGGTGTATAACATTTTTTTTTTTTTAAATTGGGATATTTCCTTCGTATGCCTTATTCAGGCTTTTACGTTTACCCGTCTCCCCTTTCCTGTTCCTTTCCTTTCCCCGTTCCTACCTAGAGTTCCACCCCTAGAGTGTTGTCCGGAGCCACTCATTCTAATGCACTACTGTATCGCATTTACACAAGGGTTCAAGGAAACTGCGGAAAACCTAGCCGATACAGGCGGCTTTTTTTTTACTGAATTTCTACCGTATTAGACTACGTTAGAAACTCAGAAAAACTTCCTCCCGCTCAACAATTTACGCGCGAACCAGTGCGTGGCTAAGCGGTCACCCATTCAAGTTATGGCCGCAAATAATGCTGCTTAACTCTGGGTACCGCCGAAGCCACACAACGACCGCACGCCCACTGATGTCGGTTGGAGTATGAAATATTAATCATGTATTGAAATAAATATTCGAGTATTCAACCGTAAATTAGACACAGTGTTCACAGTGCGTGCGTGCGTGCTCGTGCATGCGTGTGTGTGCGTGTCGAGCTGAAACTTTTGAAATTTTCAGATTTTCAAAAACAGCGTTTTCAAAATTGGTTTTTTTTCGAGGATTTGAAAATGTTACTGGGGGTAAATAAATCTGGAAAAAATTCTGAGGCCTTTATAGGTCGGTCATAACCAGAGTTGTGAAGCTCTATTCATTTATGGGATATAGTTTACAGTACAGTTTGTTGTGTAATTATGATTCCATAATAATAATATGTAGCCATTATAAAACAGAGTGTAAACATTTGAATAGCTGCGAAAAATAAGAATTTTCGCTTAAATATTGGAAAAAATAGTGGAATAAATGGACGAGACAAGTAATGCATTAAGAAAGTAGGTTTCTCCATTTTTTTAACAATATTGCTATAATATTTTATTGAAAAATAATATTGTTAGCAGCTTTTCGAATGTTTACACTCTGTTTCATAATCGCTACATATCATTATTATAAAATTATAATTACAAAACTAACTGTACTGCGATCTATATTTCATGAATTAATAGGGCTTCACCCTGGTAATAACATCATGGGTCGTTCCATATGAAATCAACCGATAAAAAAAGAAAAAAAATGCATGTAGGTAATGGATATTCTTCATAATTTACGTAAGGACAGCGGGCAGGGTATAGAAAGAGTTGGCATGGATCACCAGACCCAAAAAATGTTTTTTCGTTAATACCACCATGATAAAATGTATTATCAATTTCGATTATGAAAATTATGCTGATGGTTTTTCTGCTCCCACGGGCTTTCATGTTTATGGATTTTGATAGGTCTGATATCAAATCAAAGGTATTGAAAATACGCTTTTTTGAACTGTGACAATTTTGAATCGAATTTATATATAGCGAGTTATTCCATTTTACCTGTATTTTCTAAATATTTTTTTTCTCAAAAAGCTACTTTTTTCAATTTCGAAATTTACAGCAAACATTGCACGAACTGCGACCTTCAAACACAAAAATTGGCCAAAAGTTTTTCCCATTTTCAAATTATCAATTAATGATTTTGGGAAATCCAATTCCATAGGGGATAAATACTATTCCTCTTCATAGCCAATTAGTGAGCGATTATAGTTCGTCGAACGATATTCTAATATATTATTATATTATATAAGCTTACAATATAAAATTGTTTCATTTTGCGAAATAATTCGGATTTTTTAAATTAAATTAGCAACAATTCTGTTCTCCAGTTTCTGCGATGTCAAGGAAGCTATTTTCTTCGGGATCCTGTACACCTTTTTCTTCGTAATTCTAGGTTCAACCACTCCTAAGACATCCGAAAAATAAATCTCCTCCTCCATAGGCTCTTATATATACAACGTTATTGTCATTAGGATTTCTACCCATTTCTGTATTCTTGTGGAAATTAATGATAGTAGGTTGTACATGTGCGTTCATAATTTGTCCAAGCAAAGAACCCGACCTTAGCTCAATATTTAGACTGAGTAGCAATGTTTTGCTGTCTTCGGGCGCATATTGTGTGTAAACATTCATAACTTTTTGTCGTTCCCAAAAACTGCCGGGTGCTTAGAAAGCATTGTTGAAGAGCCCCGCCCTAAACAATCTTAGCAACCAATGGAAATGAACAGCTATAAGGCTATTGGCGAAATAGGAAGAAGAAGAACCCCACTCTAGAAGAACTGCAATTCTCAAACAACTGGACTACTTGAGTTTGAATTTTGAAAAAGCGCTCGATTTACATGGAGCTATTCGTCATCAGAAAAGTGTAAAGTGTCAAGGAACGCTACAAGTGTAATCGGGTTTTTTTTTGTGGCACCACGCATTATTGATACTGTTTAATAGGAAGTCATTCCAGCCGTTGAATTTGGATCAGAGTTTTTCGACCCCGACGTCAATTATAAGCTTGACCAAGGTAATGTGTAATTTTTCAATTGTTAAGCCGTGTTATTAATGCTTGCACGGAAATAGAAATTATTGTACTTCAGCTGTCAATAGTATAAGTTATACAAAACTTTCAAATTGACCAAAGTGTTTGAATTTTTATGCTCAATTTCGCTGTATTTAAGAATTTCATTCGAATTGAAAAAGGAAGAAACATCTGAGATTAGATTTCATCCTGGTTTCAAAAACAATTAGCCCCATTCTCAGTCGGGTTCCAAAATTTTGAATGATTTGTTCTCCACGGTTATTATAGAACCAATTCTATCCAAGCATTATTCGTAACGAATTTTAAGGTTCTTCATTCATACTATAAATCTCACTATTCTAAGTATAAAATTAGGCTGTCTACTCACAAGCCTATGCTCTCTAAAAACAATGAGACTAGGCTAACTAAACCGACGTTCTCTACGAACTGTGAGAATAGGCTATCTATACAATATTCATACAAATGGGCTATCTACAAATTATGAGACAAGACAACCTTTCTACTGGGCTACCTATACTAGATTCCGACTGTAAAAGCTAGCTTACCTACAAACATTAGAGCATTTTACCAAAGGATGAAACATTATCTGTTTAAAGGTAAACAAATGTATTATTGACAAAATACCATCAGCTATATACTTGTGTATATTTGAATAATGATATCTCACCAAACATAAATGAGATCGAGTAGCGGTAAATCTTTATTATAACGTGTTTTCATGATAAATATATTTATTTCACTAAGATTATTCTCGTTTGTTTGAGTAGCAACCACCATACATTTTTTATTGCATTTGAGATAAACTGCTTGTGAAATTTCACCGTCATTTTAGCACAAGAACATTCATATTCAAAATCATTTGTTGTATACTGACACCGATAAGAAGCTGAAGCAAGTTCATTATATGACAAGCAGAGTTGTGAAGCCCCATTAATTCATGAAATATAGATCGCAGTACAGTTAGTTTTGTAATTATAATTTTATAATAATGATATGCAGCGATTATAAAACAGAGTGTAAACGTTCGAATAGCTGCAAACAATATTATTTTTCAATAAAATATTATGGCAATCTTGTTAAAAAAATGGAGAAACTTAAGTAATGCATTAAGAAAGTAATGCATTACTTGACTCTTTCATTTTTTCCACTATTTCTCCCAATATTCAAGCGAAAATTCTAATTTTTTGCAGCTATTCAAATGTTAACACTCTGTTTTATAATGGCTACATAATATTATTATGGAATCATAGTTTCACAACGAACTGTACTGTGAACCAAATTTCATGAATTAATAGGGCTTCACAACTCTGATGATAAGTTAAGGATCAAGTTTTAATGTTACGCGATAGTGAAAATTCAATCGTAATTATATTCTACGATTCTTCGTTAATAAAATTAAAAAATTATTTAATACCGTCGAATCATTCACTTTCAATGGGAATCTTATTCCAGATCGTCTAAAATGATCGGGACAGCAATCATTTTTCTGTGGTGGCTGCGTATATGCAGCTGCTATAAAGCCTACGACTGCGGATTAAACCCCCAGCAGATTGGGGTTTTTTCAACTATTGACGTCGAAGGCGATTGGAGCCTCCCAGTATTCTAATCAAACATTACAGAAGTGAATGTGCAACTTCTGCAACTATCTGAGTACGCTTTAACCCATATAGTGCAATGTAAAATTAACATTGACCGCACAGTATACTACTGCGGAATGCATTCGCATATATCAGCTGTCCGAGCAGGCCGTATGAAATATGTAATGGAAGTAATGCACGAACAATGTATGAGATTGCACGAAACAAAAAGTATATCGATAGGCGCAAATAATTATATTACCGGGTTAAAACCAAATGGATCAAATGCTCATTATGTAACGCTAGCCGGCAAGATAAGCGTTGATGGCCAATGTCAAGGTGTAGGATACGCTGACCCGTTCGGATCGTGGAGTAGCGTAATTGTCCAGGCTTTTGTGACTGTAACATTCCAAGATTCGTATGAATCCATTCGGTTATCAACCAATGATATAAAACTGCGTTCTGGTACGATCTGTTTGTATTCGGCAGGTTACTGCATGGACTATATTGGTGGTTGGACTTTTTGGAAACTTATGGATAAACACTTGTGCGGGTTCAACAACTATGAAGTCTTATCAAGTGGGCCAGCAAAAAAAATGCAGGGCAATGGTTCAAAGGAAAGAAACGAGATTTTTTCACTAACTACGGCTGACATTACATTCGCTTTTACCAAGGAAGGACGGCACTAGCTATGTTCATATGATTTAATTAAAACCGAGCATCCTAGATTATATATTTTAGAAATTAAAAACAGAGAATCCTTTACCAGCCATAAAGATGTATTGATTTAGAACATGGACATATTCGGTTAAGTCAATTCGAAATTCGTGTACACAGAAAAACACATGCGAACTCAAATTTCGTCCTTATACGAAGATGTCTTGACTCAAAAATGTATTTCAGAACGATCCGTGATCAAAAACTCACTATCCCTAGCGTTTATTGCACCTGATGAATTTGCGTTGAATGTAATGAAAGGACCGGGGTACATGGCTGCAACAGTTGGCAAAGTCATCTATATAATGAAATGTATCCCTGTGGATATTGAGGTTCGACCGATGGAGGAATGTTATAGTCATCTTCCTGTATACAACGGAAATCAGAGTTTATTCGTAACCCTTAAAACTCACATCCTACAAAAAAATGGGGTTGAAATCGAGTGCGATAATATTCTTCGCCCGATGTATATTATCGACGGTATCTGGTACAACGTCAACCCTCGATTCACCGAAGTCCTGAACATCTTATGACTAGCGGAATATACTCCATGAACGAGTTGAAAAAATATCGTGATCATCTCATGTTCCCTATTGAACGACCCCGAATATTAAACACAATAGCACGTACAGTAACATGGCATGAATCTAATCGTAATGGACTACACATATCGAATCTTATAGAAGAAAATATGATTGAGAGGGCAGTCAAATCGTACTGGGAGCAAATGTCAAACTGGTTAGTGCGGTTCGCAAATTTCATGTCAACTTTTGTCGGATTTTGTTCAATCGTAATGATAATCAAATATGTGCTGAATATATTAATACATGCGTACACTCTGCACGGAATATACGGGTAGAGCATACATATAATCGGGGCATTATAGGATTCAATTGCTCATTTCTTAATGCCCATTGCCAGGAATCGAAATCGAAGTAAAGGACGGCCGCAACAATCACCGAACAATGATGTAGAAATAGGCGATCCCTCTGCAATGTCAATAGCGATCCCGGAAAACCGATTGTATCCGCTCATTCCCAAAACTAGCTCCAGATTAAAAGTGCCCTCCGCCCCTACATTCCCAAATATATAAATTGAGACAGAGTGTAACTGTGAAGACTGCCAATGATCATTAACAAAGTGACTACAGGTAGACAAAGAAATCATGTACGTTATCTAGTGGAATGATATTGGATTGCTCAAAAAATTCACATTCTATTCGTAGTTGAAAATGGTTTGAATTTGTTTTAAATAAAATAATGATAAGAGTAACGCCCACAAACGGTACAGGTACCGCTAACGGCACATCTACTGTATTGTATAGAGTTAAATAACAGTAGTTATCGGTATAATATGTAATTAAGGAACGTACATTGTAACGAGTAAATGTTATGCTAAATAATAAATACCTTAAGCCAATAAAATTACGGCTAATACGCACCCACTCGTGTTACTCTATACCCTAGTCATGTCGCACGACAAATCGAGAAAAAAAGTTTAAAAAAAAAATTACCTCGTCACTAGAAGCCAACAAAATTAGTAGCTGAATTTTTAGTCAAATACTGGGTAAGTAGACTGTACGCAGATAGATAGGAATATAGAAGTAAGAGTAGAAAAAATTGCTCAGGCTATTGTTTACAAATCCTTCAGTTTTTGCTAAAATAATTATTCGATAAATATCAAATAATTATTGAATAAAAATCCAATAATTATTTTAGCAATAACTGTAGGATTTGTGAACAATAGTCTGAGCATAAAGTACACCCAACCACCATGATATACAAACAAAAGGATTTCGAGCCGGCAATAAAGATAAATTTCAAGATAAACAGGGATAAGCTCGCTACGGTCGTATTAAAGATATAGGAGAAAAACTGTTCCATGGTCCTAGAAGGTAGTTTTTGCTGACGGAGTCAGTAAAAGTACACTTTAATCGAATCTAACTTAGCTGAAGAACTGATGAATCACATGTACATTCTTGAGGACACAAAATTTGAAATTATTCGTGATTTTTCAGCTATTTATCGGCTCTCGAATTTAACAAGTTTCGATTGAATCGTACGACCCCTTCGGGAAAGACCACACCCCGGGTTTAGAGAAATATATTGTTTTTCAATCATGGAGTAGTTTCTGCTGATAGAGTCGTACGATTTCATCGAAACTAATTTTATTCAAGAGCCGATAAGGTGCCGATAAATCACATGTACTTTTTATCTCAGTGCCCCTTCTCTTTTGTATTTTTATTCACTTGTAGATGTCCCACCTTCCTTGTTACGCAGGACATCCACAGCATGGAATAAATCAAGTACAAAGCACACTGACTTAAAATCTGTTTGAGATTTATCGGCTTTCGAATGAAACTAGTTTCGATCGAATCGTACGACTCCTTCGAAAAAAACCACCCCCCAGGTTTAGTGAAATGTATTGTATTTCAATTAGGGGGTGGTTCCTGCTGATAGCGTCGTACGATTTCATCGCAACTAATTTTATTCGAGAGCCGATAAATAGCCGATAAATCACATGTACTTTTCATCTCAGTGCCCCTTCTCTTTTGTATTCCCATTCACTTGTGGATGTCCCTGCTTTATCTCACACTTCAAAGTGAAAACAAGTGGCATTTCTATACCCATGATGTACGTCGCATTATGAGCATATTGACGACGAGGGTGGTTTTTCAAAGAAAAATTATGCAGGAGCAACATCCGGCAATGCATCAATTCTGAGCTATTCACCTTGGATGAATTCTTACGAGGCTCCAGATATATTGTACGTTGAGTTATAAAAATATGGCAGATGGGGGTGGGTTCTCAAAGAAAGGAGATGCAGCAGTAAAATCTGTCGATGCATAAATATTGAGCTGTGGAATTTAAATGAATTTTGAGACCATTTACGAGGCTCTAGGTATATTGTACGCTGAGTTATCAAAATATCGCAGAAGGGGGTGGTTATTTAAAGAAAGGGGATGCAGCGCTGAAATCAGTCAATGCATAATTGTTGAGCTTCTTCATAAAGATGAATTTTGAAACTAGTAGCGAAGCTCTAGGTATATTTTTTGCTGAGTTATAAGACTATTGCATAAGGGTGTGGTTTTCTTCATTTTAAGGGGGTGCAGCGGTAAAATCAGTAGACGCTTTAGTATTCAGCTGTTAAATCTAGATTATTTTCTGGTTCAGTCAAGATGCTTTTCGTAGACTGTGCGCTGAGTTATAAGCATATATCATACGGGGATGGTTTTTATGACGAAAAGGGGTGGAGCTGTTAATTCGGTCGTTATGAAAATGTCGAGCCGATAAATAAAGATGAATTTTAAGATGGATTAGGATGTCTCAGCTTTGTTTTGAAATGAGATATTTGAAAAAAACTGTTTTTAACCTCACGGGGTGGTATTTCCTGAAGGGGTCGTACGATTCGATCGAACCTTAGTTTTTTCAAGAGCCGATAAATTGCCGATAATTAGCCGATAATTCGACTATAGTTTTCATCTAAAAAATCGCATGTGGATGTCCCAGCTTCTTTGACATTATGAACTATCTTTTAGAGATTTATTGATGAAAATGTAAAAATGTATTTATTACACTAAGTAGTGCGTTTCTGTGGGGCGTCGAGCCATGACGTAACATCTCCCCCGTTAGCGGAAAGCAGTGTCGTGACTCTGCGTGCGCAAGGCTGCAAGCCATGCAGAAAGTTGGGGGTTGACGCCATCAAGACGTTTCATCGGGATCTTCTGTGTCAGAGTTGGGTAGTTTACTCGTGATGATGGTGTGGAAGGCTGGCTTCCCCGACCTGCCTCGACATCAGCTGTTTCTTGCTTCTTACGTTGTTGACCCAGGGTCAGTAAAAGTCCGGTCACGGAACTCGGTATTGCACCAAGTAGGTGCAGGCTCCAACCGTAAAGTGAATGGATGGCGTATCCTTGGATACAAGTGTCGATTACAAACTTGATCAATCGTAACACTAGAAATACTCCAATTATTCCTGCACTCGCAGAACCAAATTTCACAAAACCATTCCAGAGGCGTGTTGCAGCATTCTCGGCAAGGTGATTGAGGGTTTCTTCATCGAGTAGTCCTTTTATTGAAACGTTTCCCGGATACAATGAATAATCTGCACTTCCTCGCGCAATGTTGTTACGTAAGGCTGGCTTTTCTGCCGGAAACATTATTCTTTCACGGAGTTTGTTGACGTCTTTCTTGGTGTAGATACCACTGTTAGCGAGGTTTCCTGCTGATTGCTACTCCCAAGTTGGCTTCGACATCGGTTCCAGAGCGCGAGGTGCGAGAATTTCTACTGGTTGAAGAGTAAAACGGTACCACGTTCCCTCGATCTGATACTGAGTTAGTATGATGGGGTCGCAAGTTATTATAGTTGCTGACCTCACCAACGTCCTTGAGGTTGGCGACAGGTAGTAGGATTCGTTACGATAGGTTACCGGTAGTTCCTGGTAGCATTCCTCCGTACGTCTCAATTTACACTCTACATTTTATAATGTGGGCAACTTCGCCGGCGATGACTGACATGTGTGCCGCTCCTTTCATTACCGTATATGCAAACTTCTCAAACAGAGCAGCGGTTGACAAGGCGTTTTGAAGAATTTGACGCTCCATGTTACAGCGGTGAGTCAGTACATCCTTGTACAAACTGGTCATTTGCTTTCTAACGTGTTTCTCCACGTATATGAATTTCGAGTTGATATACGTGAAGATGTCGAGGTTGTTTACCGAAATCTTCTCAATTGATGCAAACGATTCGCTTTTTCGTGACTCGAGAATGAATAACTTCGGATGCTCTGTGGTTATTAGCGAATAGCCGCAAAAATTGTACTCCGATCGTTTCGCAAGTGCAAACGTCGTCGACTCGGAAGTTAGTGAGTAAACGTCTGGTAAGCGGGAGTCGTCTCCGATAACAGGGGATGGTGTCAACTTCGACACCATCCCCTCGTATACCACATCGTACATTTTAAAGTTACACGAATCAACAGGGGCGATGTTCCACAAAGCACTATTTCCCTCTATGTCTAGGCAATGTCCTTCAGATAACTCCCACTAAGTGCCTGACATGAGGATTATTTTTCCTGCACGTAAATTCACTACCATTTGGTGCGTTGAAAGAGTTATTTTCACTGTGGCGTGCACTATCACGTCGCTCTAGGTTCCGAACGGGTCACTGTATTGCGTACCGCTACATTTTCTGTCCACGGTCGTTGATTCAGCCAGTGTGAGACTTCTGGTAGTTCCTTTCGTTTTGAAGGTCCAGCAACCGGATCGGGCTCGGCACCCCCCCCCCCCCCGCCCCCGCCCCCCAGGCCATCCAATTATTGCTTCCGTCTCTTGGGGCGCGTCGTTACACCCTCGTCCTCAACACTGTCTCCGGGTCCGTCAGGATCATTTTAGGGCCTGATGGGCCTGACTAAGAAAACAGTTCTAGCGTTTTCCGGTGGGGTACGCGACAGTGCGTCAGCATTGCTGTTGGCTGTTCCGGGCTTGTACAAAATTTTTAAATCGTAATTCCGAAGTTTGAAGTGCCAGCCATACAAACGGTTCGAAGGATCTTTCATTGAGTTCAGCCACACTAGCGGCTTGTGGTCAGTAACTAGGATAAACTCTCTACCAGAAACATAGTGTCTAAAACTATCTACCGCATATATTATACCTAGACATTCTTTCTCGATTACCGAATAATTTATTTCGGCTGGAGTTAACGTAGGGGAAGCATCGGCAATAGGTATGTCCTTCAACAGTTTATACAAATTTTCGCGTTCCTACCTAGGAAGATGCCAGCTTGTTATGGGGAACCGTTTTTTGGAAAAGTGAACGACATTCATTTACGCGAAATTGAATATCTTTTACACTATGCGGTCGATAATGTTCCACGATGTACGGAATTAAAGGTCATCGTTTAAGCTATCGAATATCACCGCACGTGGCACCGTCCATTGTGTACAAAAATGATGATATCCGTCCAAACGTAAGATTCGATTTTCTAGGTGTCAATAAAATGGAAAATACAAAAGGCCATAGCGGCACCTCTAAAAAAAATCGCACGAAGTTTTTCTTTAACGAGGGTCAATATTAGGGTCTAGACTATAGTTTTTTATGTGAGAAGTAAAAAAAGAAAAAGTATTTTTTTTACACAGTCTAATATACGTAATATATGTTATGCTCGCAACCATCTGCGACATGGACGAATATTGCTGCGTCGAGAATAAATGCCGAGTTTTCCGCATCGTTACCCGGCCAAACTAGTCAAGTAAGATAATGAAATTCCATCTAAGTACGTTACTGTTATCACGAATTAGATGTGCGCAGATGTGCCCGACCTTTCAACGAGAAATTTTTTTTCCTGGTTCAAAATGCAATTATCAGGTTCGAGAATGTCAGGCTCATAAATTAGCATAAAAATTTGAAACTATTGTTGTTCCTAAATTATCTGAATTATATTTCGAGTGAGTAGAGTCATTACCAATCGCAATCTTGATTTTCTGCAATATAAATTGAGTATGAATTGGATTTAAAAACCTCCCTATTTGAAGAGACAAAACTGTGCCTTCCAATGGGTCTTTAAAAAAAAAAAATTTTTTAAAGGTAAAAAATGTATTTTTTCAATAGACTTATGTTAACACGAATAAGATAAAATTATGGATTATCATTGCAGATAAAATTATAGTATGATTGCTTATGCAAACACCGTGTATGATGCCTTGTCTGTGAATGAATATAGCTTTCTAAAAGTCTTAAGATGAGTACAAAAAATTAGCGATCCTCTGCTTCTATAAATAGATTTCAATTCTTTGAGGCGGTGAAAGTCGAAGGTTTGTAAGATACGCCCATAACTAATTTGTTTGAGTTAGAGCGATTACGTACATTTTTTTAAATCTTGAAAAATCTCATAAAAATAAGATGCATAGAGCGATTTTGAGAAATTAGTATGAAGTAAGATTGACTAGTACTCCACATGACATTAATATTTGAGCTGCCTCGTTCGAGTTGTTCAGGAGAGTTACGGTGGAATGGATTTGAGGCCCTCCATCACGCCCATCCACATATATAAACATCCGGAAAATTTTTCCAAACCACGTTTCTTAGACGTTTCGGATAATTTCAATTGTGCTGACATGAAATATAAAAATTGCGTAAAAATATTCTTCGTAAAACAAAGTTTTCTTTGTGAGGACATTTATTTATTTATTTTCAAACTTTGTCGCTAATTCTTTGATTCGCTATTTTAACATTAACTATTTCGGCATACGCAGTTTTAACATTCGTTATGCTAGTATTCGCTATCCTAGCATTCGGTATTCTAGAAATCGCTATTCTAGCATTCGCTATTCTAGGATTCGCTATTTTAGCATTCGCTGTTCTAGCATTCGCTATTCTAGCATTCGCTATTCTAGGATTCGCTATTTTAGCATTCGCTGTTCTAGCATTCGCTATTCTAGCATTCGCTATTCTAGCATTCGCTATTTTGACCCATCGATATTTCATTTTATTCGAACTTTATATCCTCTACGTATTTAATTTATATTTTTTAGCTATTAGGAATATAAAATGGTCTTCATTTTCTTTTTCAAACCTTTCACCTAACGAAGTTTTTTGAATCCAGCTTTTGATAATTAAAAATACTAAAAATAGATTTTCCTAATGTAATGTTTCGAATTTATAAATACTATTCTTTATAGTATTTGGAGAAAACAGATTTTCGCTTTAGTAATCTGTCAAGAATGGAAATTGAGAATATCAGTCTGTTCGCTATTTTTATATTTGCTATTCCGAAATTTCGGAATTTGAGTCGTTTTTATTGTTTATCTTTCGATATTTTGAGCCCTACCCGGCGTCTTTTGAAATCAGCCGAGTTTTAGAGGTTATCCGTTTCTACTAGCTGTCTGACAGATGAGAGCGTTGCGTTGCTCCAACGTTGTGAACTTTAGTGACATACAATCTTGACATTATTTAATGGCAACTCGTGAAAATTATAAGGTTCGGAAATTTGATTGTACCATTGTTTTGACAGGCATGTTATCTGACTTCTCGTATCCAGCAACGCGTTTGAGTTTTTTCCCTTGATTGCTACTTTTATTTTTGGTAATTGACTGATAGTCGCCCGTAATTTATTTGATTGAGCCCAATCGCCTTCAACATCGCGGTTCATATCATCTATAAAATCGAATTGTTGGCGCCATGATATAGGACCACGGTTAATAGCACCTACTAGGAGCTTTGAAGAATTCATTTGCGTATTATGAGTTGCTTCGGCGGTAACTCCACCGCTGTTCGTAAATAGGTTCGGCAAGTGTATTAGCGTATCTAGGAGTTGACACGCGGAACCAACCGTGTTTTAATTCATATTATAATGATTATTTAATCGCGCAGAATACGGATTATAATTATTTGTTCGCCGAACTGAATTATTCGGGTTCCAATTCGGATAGAAATTGTTGGCATTTTCTGTGTTTGAATGTGTTTTTGACCATTGATGTTGATCACTCTTAGACTGCCGAGAGAATTGTAACGAGTTTATAGAATTTAGACGGCCTTGACCGTTATCTTAATTATTGTGATCTTTTCAGTCTCTGTTTTTGTCTCTGCCATTCTCTTGGTATGTTCCATCGAGCTTTAGAAGTGCTTGCGCGACTAAATTCGAATCCGAGAAATTTACCGTTGATAGAGCTGCACGAGTATAAGGTGAAAATTATTGAACAATCGAGTAATTCAATTCATATGGCGAAAGTTGGGTGTCAAAAAATCAAGCATCTCTTAGCTGTATATGATAAAATGTTTGCATCTCCCCACCGTTACTTCTGTTATATCGTCGTCCACTCCATTTAGCTTTGAAAAGAACTCTTACGGGAATTGAGTAGAATTCGTCCTCAAATGCTTTTTTGAAATCGTCAAAATCATTCAGTATACTTTTTATCACTTCAAACCAAATTTTCAGACTAACGCTAATAAAACGTTCAATCAAAATTGTAATCATTTAGGTTTTTCTTACAGAAATTTATTGAAGATAAAATATCGTCCGATTCATAAGATTGAAGACAAAAGACCGAAGAAGTAAACAGATACATTCGCGGATACCAAGAAACGAGCAAAAAGTAAATATATCACGGTCACGCGCCGACTGTGACCGTGATTGCTACTTAATTGCAATTCCAACACGCCTCCTCAATTAAGTAGTTTTGACTCCCATTGAACCTTTAAGTCTTTCGAATTGACTTGGAGAGAGAGCTTTTGCAAACATGTCAGCCAGTTGATCTTTTGTTGGGATTTAAACAAGTTTAACTGTTTCATTTGCAATCCTCTTCCTGATAAAATGAAATTTAAGATCTACGTGTTTCATGCGCTTTTGATCTCGCGGATGCTTTGCGATTTCTATACATGCTTGATTGTCCTCGAAAATGATAGTCGGCGTCTCGAAAACACTTGAAGATCTCGTAAGATGTGCCGAATGAAGAGTACATCACAAACTGCATGCGTTACAGCCACATATTCCGCTTCTGTCGACGACAATTAAGGCTATGGTATTCTGTTTTTGTGTTAGGAATGATCGTCTTGGCATGAGCATCGCTCTTTTGAATCGATTCATTACCAGTCGATTTTCGTGTGAATCGATCTTTTAACCCGAGAGTCGACACTTTTAACCTACTGTACTGCGCATGCGCGCACGCGTTGACAGCCGCACTACCGGCTGCCGGCTTAGCCGATGAGTCGACGAGCCAACTGCCGCCATGCTGCTGGCCGTTGTATGGTTGTATCGCGAACTTCTAATGTTGCAGCCACGCATGAACCAAATCGATCCGACTTGTGCGTACTTTAGACTTTAGACGTTTTTTGTTTTAAATCTTGAATCTAGAATACTTCACTTCAGAACATACAATAATTAGGTACGTATATAATTAGGTACGTATAAAATTCTCAATTTAAGTAGAGGCGTAAACTTTATGCCGTAAAGTCAACATAACCTCACGAAATGTCTAACGTATATTTCGAGAAGACGGTTCGTTAGAAATAAGGTGAGGCCGGTGAGGCGTAAGGCCGACTTAACTTTGAAACGTATTTTTCGGGAAGACGAAATATACGTTAGAAATTTGAATAAAAAATATAGTGGGGCTACCATCGTAATGGATTTTTTTTTCATTGTGATTCAAAAAAATTGCTCTGATATCTTTTGTTGGGTGTACTTCCAAAAATCGCATACTTCTAATTGATCTAATATCGTGTATAGTGACGTATTTTCAATTGAAAATGTAATTTGCGCCAATTTCCATTATCATATTCGTAATCTATTGATTACATTACGTCAAAATACGTTACTACACAAACTTTCGAATCAACTGGAAGTATGTGCTTTTCGGAAGTATATCCATTTTGTTACCGTACACAATGTAGGATATCAATTTCATGATAAATGATTTGAAGTGATTTTTGGTTGATTTTTGAAAAAGCGATTCTCTATTAGTCGATTTTTGGATGAATCGATACTCATGAATCCGATTCAAGATCGATTCTTGAATCGATCCTTTCGACAGAATCGCCCATCCCTACTTCGTGTTGGCCAAAAAACAGTCACTCCGAACAGTTTGGATACATATCCAGAAACCGATTTTCGATCATTCATGTCTGCTGCCCAGTCTGCATCCGCGTACCCAACGAGTATTGGCTGACCGGAGTTTGCTTCAAAGATAAGTTTTTCATTAATTGTATATTTGATGTAGCTCAGAATTCTTTTTAGGTGTTTCCAATGCTCTTCGGTCGCACAAGTCTACTCTACTCTAGCATTAAGCAAGAACATTATAGATTCGATAAGTTCTCTATAAGCGTTTTCTGTTGGATACTCTGGAATTTCTGTCGATAACTTTAAACCTGACTCGATCGGTGTGGAATTTGGCGCACAGTTTTCTATTCCGAACTTTTGAAGGATATTTGAAATGTATTCTTTCTATCTCCTACAATGTCTAAACCATGAAGGAATTTGATCTCTCCTTCATCAGTCATCTCGAATGCCGTGGAAAATTTTTCCTTCAGTACGATCAGCTCACTAATATCGTCGCTGACAATGATTATGTCGTCCACAAAAAGAACCATATATATTTTCGCTTTTTCCGTGTGTACGTATACGTTAACGTATAAACAATAATCTGCTCACGATATTTCGAAGTTCAGTCCCGTGAGATAATTATTAAATGTCTCATTCCAGCATCGACGACCTTGCTTCAGTCCATAAAACGGTTTTTGTAATTTCCAAACTAGACCGTTTGAACTCACACCCTCCGGTGGTTCCATGTAAATATCTTCTTGAAGATCGCCGTTGAGAAAAGCGTCTTAACGTCCATTTCGTGAATTTCCCAATCATAGAAATTGGCCATTGCAAGTAGAATTCTTATCGTACTGAGCTTTGATACAGGTGCGTAAGTGTCTTTATTATGGACACCTTTCAGTTGAGAATATCATTTCGCTACCACTCGAGCTTTATATCGCTTTATATTTCCGGACTCATCCCTATTTATTTTGAAGACCCATTTTGAACCAACAAGACGATTTCCTTCTAGGCGTGCTTCGTATGTTCACGTGTTATTCTTTTTCAGAGATGCCAGCTCATCCTCGCAGCTGCTATCCATTTTACTCGATCACTTCAGTGCTTGATTTTCTCGATATTTATTGGGGTATCTTCGAAATGTTCTCCTATCAGAAAAACTGTTTACCGTGTATCGCATTCGTTAAGACGCATTCGCTCCGTATGGTCCGGCCATGGCGTTCACGCTACGTATAGCTCCGGACGCCGCGCTTCACGTTCTGTATAGTTTCACTGTCGTGTTTCGGTCTTCGTATAGTTTGGACGTCGCAATTCGCGTTACGTTAACGGGCATTGCGCTTCGCGTTCTATATGGTTTGAACGACACGTCTTACGACCCGTATGATTTACTTGTCGCGTTTTGGGCTACCATGTTAACCAACATAGTTTTTTAAATAATTATCAATAGACTTTTCATGAAGAGTGAGTATTGGAGTAAGTATTCAGAGTATAAGTATTATCATTTCTACACCACTTTGAAGTGGATAATATAGCGCGTTTTTGTTTTAACATTCGATATATTATAAATCGAAGGAAAGTTGTAATTAGAAGTTATAATTCATAAATAATATGTCACATAAAAGAATCAATTAACATAACCTAAACTCCACACTCATACCCATATGTCATAACCACTGACATTTATCCAATTTACACAGTTATGTTCAACATGTATATTTTCATACAATTATCTTGTTTAATAATTTACACTTGCACTCGCATTCGTTATTTTTTGTCTGCTATCATGTATAAATCGTCACAAATAAAAAAAGACTGCAGCATCTCGAGAAATCTGCAATTGGGATTCTTACCAACGACGACAGATCTTGCCGACCACGACGATGAAACGCGAGAATTTGAAGAAAAAAAAATTTGATTCGTGTAAAAAGTATACCGCACTACTGATTTACATCATAGTCCTACTTAAACCTCGCTCCATGATATACCTCAACTAAAGTGTACTCCCTATCTCACAATTTGCACAATTTGATTTTAAAATATGCACTAGCGATTAAAAAATATATATCTTCCTTAAAATCTCTCTTCTAGAAAGTTAACGTTATAAAAGATCGCAAGCATTGTCTTCGTTTTCTGCCCCGGCTCGCTCTCCATGACGTTCGACCGAGAAAGCTTCGTAAAGAGCAAAATATAATGAAAAAGAAATATAGTGAAATCCATATTCTTGGTGTATCAGAATATCGATTTTTTCATCATTAAATAATTTTTTTCATGAAAATCAGATTTTTTGTTACCCGGGAGTGCATATTACATGGTAACTTTGGTCCGAATGGACCGAACGAGCTAAAATTTGGAACATTTTTTATTTTCACAATGAAAAGTATGCAGAAATATTATAGTAATTTTTCTAATTGTTTATATTGGCATTTACCTTAAAAAATTATCCATTTCAGGTACGCATATGTGTACGGCTTGCTACCGTTTCACCAAATTGATCAATTTGAGCAAGATTCGCAGCGTACTCATATTTTACCTTAATGCAAATACGTTTTTCTTTATTTTGCCTATGAAGGATTCTAAAGTAGTGATTACCTAACGAGGTAAGAAGCAGATATTTAATTTTTATTGATTTAGTACTTATGACAATAAAACTATTGTTTTTCCTCAAAAATAATTTAGGAAAGTCGTATAGAAAAATCGATTGCAATGAAATTTTCGGCATCGGTCGACTCACACCTCGAGTTACGATTTGCCAAACTTCCATCTAAGAAAATCAACATATTACAGGCTGTCACGTCGAAGCATCATAACATCAACTAATTAAAAAATCAAATCACACTACATAATGTACATTATATAAAACCAAAACAATTGATTCCTTAGCTTGTTTCTTTATTGTTTATTTTATTAAATGAATTTGTATACTTCAATTGAAATCACAATTCATAAATATATGTATATATATATATATGTATATATATAAATATATATATATGTATGTATATATATATATATATATATGCGTAAGGTATACTTTGAGGACATAAAAAAAATGTCATATATTTCTGTTGAAATGGATAATAGGAACAATTATAGACTATATACAACTATTCGCAGTTCAAACTATACATTACTTTTTAATATATTTAACAATTTGTAAGAACTGGCTACTTTGAGGAGTTTTTATATATTGGCGCATATGAGGACATGCGTGTAAGTGTGTACCGACACATATGAGGACTTGTATATGTATATGTATTGTGACGTGATTTTTTTGTGAAAATGACGTCACAAGATTTTATGCTACCGCAAATTGAGTTTGGTTATGATTTCGAGATGCTACCCCCCGAATTTACTGTCTTCGTGTAACTAATGATTTTTATATTCAGGTTTTGTTGTTGTTGTTTTTTTAAGTTATGGGAGATTGGTGCACTTGAATCTGTCGCGAGGACGAGAGCTCAACGAAACGAGCAGCCCGATAGATAAGAGTCACCAATCGGGTCTTGCAATTAGTTATAGACCGGTGTAAATCCGGCGCCCTATAGCGATAGTGCATTGTGCTAGAGAACGGGTGGAGTTTTGTTAGTTTTTGCAGGGAATAGAGCTTTCTCGTGCAACATGATTTTGTTAGTAGGCCCGTTTTCGCGCAAAGCACTGAGGGAGGCGATTGTGTAGATTTCGAAGATGTTACCGGCATGATTTACGATCCCGATATAGTTACGAGGTAATTCGAGGGAGAGGGCAATAGCTCTCGAAGAAGGGATTTTGGAGAGATCAGAATTTTATTGATGATTTGTTCCCGATTATTACTGGTAGTAATCAGTCTCGCTCGGGACACTGACGAGGTGTCTCGGGTTGTAAGCGCGCTCCCGTGTTGATGGTTTTTCTACCGATCGCGCGCGCGTCTTCGCGTAGTTCCCGTGCCGTGTGTCAGCGTTACGATGAGTTCTCGTGCTTCGTATAGTGTACTACGTATGCTATGCATACTAGTGCTACGATAGTTTTATTCAATTGAATAAAGCCAAAAAGTTCTCGTGTCGTGCAGTGCATTGGTGCGCTCATGATTCCTCTGGAATTGTGTTATCGTTCCCCGGAATTATCAGCAATGATTTTGGGTGAGTTGTTCTCGCATTTTAATGAATTTTAACGAATATTAAAGTTCTCTATGTTCGAGCTCTCGTCAAAGAAAGCTATTTACTGGGCCATACCTCGACCCTCTCTACCACAACCTAGCAGACTGAACGGCCGTGCATTTCCGCAACCGTTCGCTCTCGCAAGTGCATCCAGTTGCGTTTGTTAATTTTACGCGACCCCAAAAATTAACTAAGCTACCGTTGCCTTTGTTGTTGTTCTCGATCGTTAGTTCTGACCCAGACTTTCGATTTTATTGGAATTGAGGCTGCTCACCTCAATTCCTCGGACATACCGGTTCGTTAATACCGGTGAAACAAAAATTAGCTAGGTACCGATTTCGTTATGATTGCTCCCGATCGTTAGCTTTTGCTTCGAGCTTCCGATTTCGTTTAGTTATTGGAATCGAGACTGCTCACCTCGATTCCTCGGACATACCGGTTCGTTAATACCGGTGGAACAAAAATTAACTGGCGCCCACCGGGTTTGCGGATGCGCGAACGAGGGTGGACGGCCGAAGGTGACCGATCTCGATTTGTGTTCCCGATTCGTTTCCGTCATTTATGCTCGCTCACGTTAAAAATACGTCACAGTATATATATACATGGCTTCATACTAGACATAACATTGAACTGATATATATATTGTAATTTGCTTTCATTAATGATGTTGGAGAGTTTCGGCAAAGGAAGAACGTTCTTTTGCCGAAACTCTCCAACATCATTAAACAACAGCGGTCAACAATCATATTCAACAATTTGCTTTTATTCGCTAATAATATAAAAACTTGTTGAACTTCGAAATTTAATTCGTCAATCATTTAGATAAATAAATATATGCATGTAAGTCTAAAAATCATGCAGGGCACAATATGGCCCCGATTGGTTATCGCAGTCAGCGTAATATCCCGAGTAGAAAAAACAAGTGCATCCCGGATCCATGCGGGATCCGCGAAACGTACGTGAAAAAGTCCCGCCAATGAGACAATCCTTGACTTTTCGCGTACCTCCAGTTACACGCGGAAAGAACGTGAAAAGTCCATACTAGACTTTTTTGCGTGTTTTAAGTTGTAACGAAAAGTACAGGATACGTACGTGAAAAGTACATATTGAAAAATTTTCGCGTATTAAGTCCGTGACGCGAGGTACAGGATATGTACGTGAAAAATCAATATTTGAAATTTTTCCGTACAAAGTCCGTGCCAAAGAGTACAGGAGGTGTACATATCATGTACCTCGTGTCACGGACTTTATACACGAAAATTTCCAATACGTACTTTCCACGTATATCTCATGTACTTTTCAGCACGAATTTGTACAGAAAAATATCAAATGTTGAGTTTTCACCTACGTATCCTGTACTTTTTATCACGCACATTATAAGCGAGAATGTTAAATATGGACTTTTTACGTACGTATCCTGTACTTTTCGTCACGCACATTATAAGCGAGAATGTCAAATATGGAGTTTTCACGTACTTTCCCCGTGAAACTCGAAGTACGCGAAAAGTCAAGGATTGTCTCATTGACGGGACTTTTTTACGGATCCGGGATGCACTTGCTTTTTTTTACTCGGGATGTGATCTTCGATGTATTCAAAGTACCCGCTACAGCTAAGCCACTTTAATTTCCGCGGATACTGGATTTTAAGTCCTATTGGTAAGCATTCGTAGACGTCGACCAATTGAGAACTATTGTGTTACCACCCGTTAATCCATGTCTTCATAAATTCTCATTCTCTCGGAAGATGCCTGAGTGACATCAACTCAAAAGCGCCTTACAAATTGAAGCAAAATGTTAGTTTTAGTGCTGTTCACCGATAACGTTTTCTTAATTTGTGAATCAAGTGACGTGAGTGCGTTCAAGAATAAATGTCCAGCCGTCAAAATTTGGATGGAAAAAAATATTCGGCACGCGTATTATGTCTGCACGGTAAGTAAAAACAATAAACCTCGAATTAACATAACGAAAATTAAATCTTGTAATGCGCAATCTTATAATCCACGTGTTCGCTTAACGAAACGGCATTTTCCTTTGTCTCCGAAAAATGTTGGACGTTTACGTACTGTAGTGTTTGAGGACATATTTGTATATACATTGTCTGATTTGGTGACGTGTGAATATTATGAGATCGTAGCTTCCGCGAAACGGGAAAGAGCACGAGCACGTGTGCGCCCTTCTCTAGTCGGCGCCAAATAACTTTATTGTTTTTCATGACGAATGAGTGGGTCTATCGTTGTACCCGCTGTAGTTATCGGCAAAAGCAACGATATCGCTCTTTCGCGTTCGACATCTTTGTGGGTTTTCCTTTATAATTACTTGGAATCGGGAGGTTGAGATGTATGCCGCTTAACACAACGGCATTTTCCTTTGTCTCCGAATAATTTTTCACGTTTACGTACTGTAGTGTTTAGGGACATATTTGTATATACATTGTCTGATTTGAAGACTTGTATATATTAAGAGATCGTAGCTTCCGCGAAACGGGAAAGAGCACGAGCACGTGTGCGCCCTTCTCTAGTCGGCGCCAAATAACTTTATTGTTTTTCATGACGAATGAGTGGGTCTATCGTTGTACCCGCTGTAGTTATCGGCAAAAGCAACGATATCGCTCTTTCGCGTTCGACATCTTTGTGGGTTTTCCTTTGTAATTACTTGGAATCGGGAGGTTGAGATGTACAGTTGACCGTTTTGACTTTTGTTACATTAAACGATATCCTTTTCATTCGAACGTGTATAAAAACAAAATTTTCAAGAAGTCGTATGTATACACATGTATAGCAAAATATGTCCTTGGAGAACACGATACGTAAAAATGTCACGTACCGTATTCTTTGAAGACACATTCGTCGATGTAAAGTTGGGTTTCAAGACGTCTGGCGGTTCTCAGGACATATATACGAAATATGACTTCAAAAAATACAGTACGTACATGCTGTACGTACTGTATTCTTTGAGACCATATTTATTTGTGTATAGGCTATTTTGAAGACGTCCGACGATTTTCAGGACATATATACGAAATATGTCTTCAAAAAATACATTACGTACATATCGTACGTATTGTATTCCTTGAGAACATTTTCGTCGATTTATAGGCTATTTTGAAACTTTCGGCTTGTTTGTATGCACGTGTTGCGAGGACTGTCCGAATGACATTTTTAATAACTTTCGATGTTAATTTCTAGGTAAACATGTATTAAAAGCTTAGCTCCGTTTCATTCTTCTATTCGCAGAGAATCGACGCGTATTGGACGAAATTCAAAGGAGTTTGGAAAAAAAGAGTAGCTCATTTTCGTTTAAGTACAAACAGCTTCCGAAAGACGAACTTCTGTACTCGGCGGTATTGAAACAACATAATGAGTGCCCCGATCCGAATAGGTTATACGTGGACGCAACGGTACTGCCTACAAACTCGAACAAAACCGAAATATTTTCGCTTCGAGGACGAGACAAAAAAAATGATTTTTTTCGCGTTCAAGGTCCGTTTATTCCACTCGAGATCATCGAAAGCTCTTGCACAAGTTCCGTGGATGTCGAACAGAATGCGTCAGAACTCCATTCTAAAGAAAAAATTCATAAAAATCGAATTCTCGAGAAAAAGACTATAAAAAAGAAAAAGAAAAGGGTCTTGACCGACGACACGACCGGAATCGCAATTCACGACGAACACGTGAAGGTTTCACCTGAGTGCGAGATCTGCGATGAGAATTCGATCGCATGCGGGTTCGAGATCGCAAACGAAATCCTCAATCAAAAGGATACGGGGTGTAAGGCTGAGAGCGTCATTTACGATGAGAATTCTAATTGTTTCGAGAATCGCGACACGGAAGATCGAGAACATGAGACCGAGAATGCAGCTTCCGATGGAGTGGGTGTGATTGAACGCGAGACCGAGAACCCAATGAACGACGAACGAAAAAAAAACTTAAAACTCGATGATAATTCTTCAGGAACGGATAATGTAGCGAAAAGCGTTGAGGATATGATTGTCGGAGAGACCGATGACGCAGAAGAAATCCGTCAGAATTTCGCAGCGATTCTCAAAGACACCGATTTTCGTGAAAGTTCAAGGATTGAAGGAATGCTCGATGTGGCGGAAGTCGAAATACAAACATCATTTGTAAATGATGGAGCTAGCGTGTCAGCGCGTGCCATTGACTCAAATCCAAACGCCACCTACACATTGGATTTGATGGTATTAGACATTCCGATAGACGACTCTGTCTTTTTGGATGAATCGAGCGCACTCAACACCCCTGCGAAGCCTACCCAAGAAACTAAATCGAAGCCTTGTATCGTGAGTGACGTTCCCATGCCCAGTACCGCGCGTTACTCTCTGCGAGACAACCGTTTTGACTCATCACCGATTGCCGGGTGTTCTACAACGTTTGACTCACCCGGGCCTATTAACTCGACTAGATATGCTGATATCGAAGATTCCTACAGTTCGAATGAATCGGATAAGGATGCTTACGTTCCCTCGGAGGAGGAATCGTATTGTTCGGACGCAGACAACTCAGCGGACGAAATACCGGAAACGTCGATCAGTCGTAAGCAAAGACAGAAGAAAAACGATTCGTCTCTCAACATAAGTCTTTCAGCCAACAAGCCCGGTTTATCAGCACCCGATGATGCCGAACTAACCGTATCTACTTCGAAGGCTGCAGGAGACTTGAAAAAACATTTCTGTGTTTATTGCCACACGTTACAAACGAAGATAGCCCGTCATCTCGAACTTGTTCATAAGGACGAAGAAGATGTAAAAAAATTTACAGCTTTACCACCAAAGACGAAGGAGCGTGTGCAAATCATTGCTACGATTCGAAAAAACGGAAATTATATCTATAATACCGATAGACGATTCAACAAGGGAGATTTGTTGGTTGTTCGGAGACCGCAAAAAAAAATGAAGAGAACTGCGCAGGATTTCGTGGCGTGTGGAAACTGTAAAGGACAGTACTCAAAAGCGGTCGTACGACATCATTTCCGAAAATGCACAAACAAACTCAGTTCGAAAGAAAGACTTGTTATGGTTAAAGGCCGTAAAATTTCAGCGAGAGTTCATGATAAAGCGAACGAAATGGTCCGAAGAAATATATTCCCATACATGCGAGAGGACGCGATTGTCCGAGGAATTCGTTACGACAATTTGATCACTCTGTACGCGAACAAGCAGTGCGAGAAATATGGACTTCATCACCATCATTTTCAGATGATTAGAGCGCGCCTTAGGCTTCTCGGTCGTTTTTTAATAGCCATGAAGAGTTTTAATATCGCGGTAAAGGAATTCGCCGATGTTTTTCAGCCTCGACACTACGATGACGCCGTTGCATCAGTAAAAATCGTTGCAGGTTTTAACGAGATTAAGCGCAATTTCGCGCATCCGGCCGTCGCGTCGCATCTCGGGACACTGTTGAAACATCTTGGCGAAATCTTGCGTGCTCAGTATATAAAGGAAGAGAGAGCGCACGATCAAAAACGCGTCGAGGATTTTTTAAAGCTCCAGAGTGAGGATTATGGTACGAGCGTGAATCGAGCAGTACTTGAAACGCAACTGCAAAATAATAGGAGAAAAAAGGTGGTACTGCCGAGCATGGACGATATTACAAAACTACACAACTTTCTCAAAGTCAAACGCGATACGTTTTTCGAAAAGCTAAATAAAAAATTTCCGCCGACTCTTGGCGCTCGCTAGCGGAAGTCACCCTAATATCGCTTCAAGTTTTCAATCGCCGTCGAGCTGGCGAAATCGAGCCTATTTATATTGAAGATTTCAATGCGTATCAAGGTATAGACCAAACAACCGATAAAGATATGTATGCAGCTTTATCAAAAGAAGGACAAGCGCTAGCGAGAAAGTACGTTCGCTTTATGATCCGAGGAAAACGCGGCAGAGGAGTACCCGTTCTCGTTCATTCCAAGCTCCTAGATTCTCTGCTTTTAATTCAGAAGTTTCGTGATGATGCTGGAGTACCGGAACAGAATCCGTATATTTTTGGTATACCCTCACGAGATAAAGATCGCTTTAAATATTTGCGAGCATGCGATTTGCTAAGGCAGTTTGCAGAGCAGTGCGGCGCTGAAGTGCCAAGTACGCTTCGAGGCACTCAACTAAGAAAACATGTTGCGACGAAATGCATTTCGTTGAACTTGTCCGAGAATCAAGTTTCTGATTTAGCGAATTTTATGGGTCATGCGGATAAAATACATAAGGACATATATCGCCAACCAGTCATGCAGAATGATATTGTTAAGATATCGCAACTACTGGAAATCGCGCAAGGAACGCAGGACTCGACTGCGAATGATGACGAAAGCAGTAGTGAAGAGGAGGACGATAACGCGAGATCGGCAGACGAAGCAGAAGATGATTCCAGAGGAATTGAAGGTAAGCATATTTAACAACAATATATATAAGAGAATTAATAACAACGGTACAATTACGATTTTTCAGTCACGGAGAAGGGAGGAAATTGTTCGACTGCAAGCAGAAAATCGGGCGGCCTAAACAAAAGCCGTTCAACTTCCTTATCCGGTTCGCGACGACTATGCAGCCACCGACGTTGGACAGATAACGAGCGTGATATAGTTCTCGGAGCGTTCAGAAGATCTGTTCTACAAGGAAAAATGCCAACTGGGGAAGAAATGCAAAAACTCATTGACGGGAACGATTGCCTGAGAGGTCGCGAAGTCGCTCAACTTAGATCGTGGCTTCATTCACAAAAAAAAAAGGCCTGTAAATGCGACCTTCTACGCCGCCTGTAATCGTTTTTCATTATTTATTTTTTTATGATTAACCAAAAAGTTTTTCAATTTGATTTATTTATTCATACAATGGCGAGAACGACCCGACGAGCGTTTGATATAGAGATGTTTCAAAAGTTTTTGTTTCATTTATTGTGATAATTTTCAAAGATATATTAAGTTTATTTCGATATCATGTATCTTTCAAAGATACTCAGAGTATTTCTGTTGACAGAACTTCGTTCATATTGCGTAACGAACATTATCTTGAAATCAGCCGAACGATATAATTTCATTTGTTACTTTCGTATTAACAAAAAAGTTTTTTAGTTTTATGTATTTTATCGCAGGAAGGCTGTATAAAGCGACATTAAGAATATTTCGAAAGTTTTGGTTTATAAGAGTTTTAAGTTTTTTTGAAGTTTTGTATTTTTCATGGATAATAAAAGTATTTGTGTTGACTTTATTAAAACTGGTCACCAAATAATGGCCTGAAATCAACAGAACCATGTGTTTTCATTTTTTACTTTGAAAGTACTCAAAGGATACAAATAGTATATTTGGTACTTTGAGGACTGTCCTCAAAGTAACATGACTTTTCCTTGGTCCTCGAACTATCCATATCACTGACTGGTGTTTTTTTGAGGACAGTCCTCAAAGTAACGATTTTTTCTGCGTCCTCGAAGTATCCATATCATTGACGCATGTTTTTTTGAGGTCAGTCCTCAAAACATACTTTGTGCCGATAGAATTATGGGGACAGTCCTCAAAACAGCCAGATGTCTTCAAAGTCGACGTTGCACATACCGAATTGTCCCCAAAATATACGCTACGCATATATATATATATATATATATATATATATATGTATATATACAACCTTAAAAAAAGTCAATATTACCTAAACACAACATCCATACAGCATATTTATCACTCAGATTTATCTAATTTACAAAATTTTTTTGACACGTATATTTTTATCAATTATTTTGTTTGTTAATATACACTGGCACTCGTATTTGTTTTTTTTTTGTGTATTATCATTTCTAAATTTTCACTTGTCAAGAAGTGACAACAGTATTCCGAAACAACTACATTCACGTCCCTTACCGACTGCGACCGATCTTGCCAACAACGACGATGAAGCGCGAAAATAAAAAAATTAAAGTTCATTCCTCATGAAAGAATTCGCTCCACTAATAACCGCGGAGCAAACTTAATAATATAATATTTTACAATTTGTATTTCCAAAAAAATACATAGAATCGAAAACTATGAAATATTTTAATAATGTGAAACAATAAGAATTAAAAGTAAAAATAAAAAAGTTACACACCAGATAATCAGAAAATGCATAAATTATTTTAAATATTGAATACCCTTGATCTTCAATATCAAAAGGAAACGCAAACGCGTTAATGGCAGCAAGTTCGCGCCTATTCAACATCACTTCATGATGTACTAAGGGCTGCTCAGTGCCAGAGGCAGCAATTTGCGCCAGTAATATAAGTTTATTAGGCCTACTGGGGACACAACTTTCCTTCGATTTATCATATATCGGATGGTAAAACAAGAACGCGCTATATTAACTACTTCAAAGTGGTGTGGAAATGATAATACTTATACTCTCAATACTTACTCTTCATGAAAAGTCTATTGATAATTTTTTTTTTTTTAAGTTGCTACGTATTCACAACTCTCGACTTTCTCATCACATTTGTTACTGGCGTGAAGTTTTTATTGTGAATTTTCTGGGGTATAGTGACTAACTACATGAATAGAAATTTAAGAACTTCGCTCATTAATTGTAATCTTCATTTCGCGCTATAATTTGTTAAGAATGCGTTTTTAAATTCAAATTCAAGCTACGACCCGCCCTCCCGACGGCGTGCGCGCTATGTTCGCGCCTTCTCTCCACATTTCTCTTCTGTTTTGGTGGCGTTGTTGTCAGCACTGCAATAATTTGACAAGTGGGCTTATATTTCAATTATTCATATATTAAAACTTTCGCATATTGTGGTGTATATGAGGCCTCTGCAGGATTTGGATTCGTTGGATTTTGGATCCATAAAAATGATATGCGCGGCATGAAAACTATGAAATGATGAGTTTATCAGTGTTTATAGTCTAACAGCGTGAGTGCATAACCTCAAATCTGTTTTGTTTATGTGTTTTTTTTTATATCGAATATTTAGTCCGAACATTTATGTTGTGTTCCTTATCGAAAGCTACTCATGATCATTCATTGTAGTTCTTTTTAGTAAACCGGTAACAAAATCAATTTTTCACACAATATAAATTTTTTCATAACCAATAATTTTAGAAATGTCATGCGAATAAACAAAAAATCAAAAAAGTCTTTGCTATACTGAATCAACTGTTGTTCACTGTTTATTTGCTGTTCATTTTATCTGTATGTATGAGACTGAAGCAGAATCACTTTGATATCAGCCTGTGGACCAAAAATGTGTAAAATATTTTATTTATTATTTTTAACATTTCAAGTAAAGTGTCAGAAATAGTAAAGATTTTAGATTGTATTTCAATACCAAAACTTGGGTTCGGATGCAGAAAGTCCACACCAACTTTCTTTCCGGTCCACAGCTGTTTTCAAAAGTTATTGTGTTTCCGGACGGCACATACAGACGCCAGACAGACAGACGGACAGACAGAAATGAGTTAATGTGTTTTTTGGAATCTAGAACACTCCATCAAAATCTCAGAGTCGAATTTTTTTGGATTGCAATACTTTCTCTCTTACATACTTTGTATGTGATGAGAAAGTAAAAACGATGTTGGTTAACATGGTAACCCAAAGCGCGACATGTAAATCATACGGGGTGTGAAACGCATCGTTCAAACCATCTAGAACGCGAAGCACAATGACCGTTAACGGAACGTGAAATGCGTCGTCCAAACCATACGGAGAACAAAACACGACAGTCAAGCTATACAGAACGTGAAGCACGGCGTCCGGGGCTAAACGGAGCGTGAACGCCACGGCCGGACCATACAGAGTGCGAGCCTTAAAAATGGCTTGAATGGCCATTTTTTAGGGGGTTTGGGGGGCGGAGCTTGTTTGGTATGCAGTTTTTCTCTCCGATTGGGACTTCAGGTATTCCGATTTGCGTTGCATTCATACAGTGACTGATTTGGTGTCAAACTCGGCTTGTTTACATAGAGCCAGCCGTTGCGTCGCGGCTGTCTTTGCCCTTCAGCACTGTCCATCGTACCATGGTTTGCGGCTGAATTTGCTTTTGCCAGTGTGAGGTACTCGCGTCCCCATCCCCGTCTCCACAGCAGCACCAGTGACAGCCACGACGAGCGAGCTACTGTACATACTGTCTATGTCCCTGTAAATACTGACTACTTTCTCGCGTCTCTGCATTGCGTCAGTAAAGAGAACAGCTAGATAGGAACGTCGTGGAGGACGGCGCTTCCTTCTCTCGAGTTTCCGGTGTTGTTTCGCTTATAGCTTATTATTATCGGGAGATTGTCAGAGCCCGTTACTGTTTTCAAAACTTTTAAATCGCTCATAATTGACAGCTGGTCCAAGGAGAACCAGGCAAAATCGCTGGGACTTTTACCAAACGAATATAGGAACATGTATTGTGCCGGTGTTTCGCTCAGAGAGCGACTGTTAAGTAAACAAAGACCATTGGCCTCCATGTTGCTTATCAGCTCAAATGCTTGCCGCCCCAGCGTCACGTCGCGTACCTTCCTCTCATGCTTGAGGCAGCAGTCGGCAGGTAAACAATCCTCGGGCAGCGAGTTCAAATCCGTCACTCGACAGGTAAAGTCGTCTCCGACGATCACTGGCGTATTTGCGTGTCTCTGAATAGCAGCAGACGTGTCAAAATCGCGAAACTGCTCGATTTCGTAATTCGGATGAAAATAGGTCGCGCCCAATAATAGCTTAAAATTAAGATCCAAGATAATAACAATTATATAATCACTGGCGCACACGAGGATCTCAGCTTTGTATTTTATTTTGACGGATGCTATCGCCAGGCTTCCCTTCGCTCTCCCGCGAGCGTGAGTGCGAGTCGCATTTGAGAAAACAATCCCACAACAAACGAAACGCGGCGAAATTTCATTTTTGGCCGTTCTTCCCCTTTCGCGCGTTTCCCGAATATCGCTGCTATGGAGGGCCCCTCGACTAGCTTCTGCCTGCTTTTAATTGTCTGTGCTCCTTCGCTCTTCTTCTCTTGTTTTTTGTGCTCCATCCGTGGTGAGTGGCTGTGGACCGAGTCCTGCTCTTTACTCGTGCAAGGTGTTGTGATAACCGATTCCGCGTGCCTCGGTGTGTATGCGGCTATATTTACGACGGTAACGGGACTGCGGGAAGATTCCCTGCGCTCAGGGCCCTTTCCTCTCTTCATAGTTCTGGAACCGCGAGCACGCCATACATCGTCAGCTGAGTCGGAGTCGACGTCAAAATGCACCGCTGTAGTGTCAGTGCCACTCGATTGTTGTTGCTTTGCGATGGTTTCCTTTGCAGTACCACCAGTACGGCCCTGAATTTTATTTTTCTCGTGCTCGGGCAGTGTCGTGAGAATACGGCTTCCCATTTAGGAGAATTTCGTCTCATCTTAGTTTCACTCTCGCGCCAGTATTTTTGAGTTTTATGTAGGAATCCACAATTCGACGCCTGGCCTGCTGTTCCTCGACCGAGAGGTCGTCGCCGATACTGAGGCCGAGTTCACGGAGAGTTTGGCAATGTTTCGGAATATATTGTGTTTCCACATGACTCCCGCGAAACACACAGCGACTGGCCATTTTCCCTCGGCCTATGCGATAGACGTTGGTGATGCACGACACCGGAATATCCGCCGTGATTTCCTAAATATATTTTCGATTGTCTCGAGTAAATTCGCATTAGTGGCTTTATTATCAGGCACATTGGAGAGTATTATGTTTTAGCTCTCCTTTTCCGTTTCAGGCTAGCAATCTCACTCTTTAGATCTTCTACTTTCTTTACGAGGTTTTGCTGGCACGCATCCTGGTTCGAGACATGCTGATGAAATTGTTGGTTGTCCTCCTTCAGTGCTTGGACGTCTCCTTTCGTGCTTATCGTGTCGACTTTTATTTCTCTCATTAGGGCGAATAGTTCTTTAAGTGAGGGATTTTCCGGATCCGTCATCACTACTAATTTTACTTTCAAACGTATACTGCGAATAACTAAAAGTTTGAGTATTCTGCCCGCCACTCTCCCCCGCACTTATAACCGTTATCGAGAAGTTTGTATATGCGGCGGGAGCTCCGCGGGGTGCGACTGGTCTCAAATTTTGTGAAAATATCAGTAATAGTATGACGAAGATAAATCACCTAAAACCTTTCCTTCTCACCTAATAATTGGTCTTCTAAGAGATATATCTTGGAATTAAGAATGACAAATCTGACAATAAGCGATAGAAATGGTGCGAACAAAATGATGTAATCACTTATCTTATATCAGTAAATTGATCGTCGTGCGTCCACGGGATTGTACAGATAAGGTGCACGCTGCGGGATCCCAATGAGGTGAATTAGGCCCTGGCCACGGCTCGAAGGGGAATAAATCTCTTCACGCCGAGTGCTGGGGATCCCGCTCGATATTCGGACACTTTCGATTTGTCGGTGCTGCTTTCTAGTCATTAACCGGACCGGGCGCACATATTTAAATATATCATTACACATATTACGTTATACTTGTGTAGTAAATTTCGTATAACCACTTAAGTAAAATAGCTCCCTGCACTGTGTAGTCATTTAACTTAAAATATTTTCAACACTGTACCAAGATAAAAAATCCGAGCCCCTGTATTCAGGGTCTTTCAGAAAAAAATGTGCTTTACAAATGAAACTTTCTATGCATTACATGTATTATCTTTTATTATATATTTTACCTAATAATATCTTATTATAGTACATTCCATTGTTATCGATATTGTATCCACCATTGGAGATGTTCGAACTATGAATTCGTCTTATAAATATCCATTAATGAATAAAGCGGATTTGATTTTGTTTATTTATCGGGCCTCACATGTTACATTTTTTTCCTACACCGATTTTTTTGGAAAGTGCAACATTTCAAAAACACAGAGTGGTATCCCCCTGCCATTTTGTCCCTCGTGCTTGAAAGTATCCTACATTTTGAACACATATATTTATATTCAACAATCGATGAAAGGAAAAATCCTGAGAACCGTGAATATACTACCAAATAAGCTTAACATTTACCTCTTAGAGTTTAACTATTTTCAGGATTCTGGTGTCTAAAACGGTCATAAGATAAAAATCATTTCGTCAATTATTTTTCTTGAAATTTTGTGCCCTTACAGAACTTATTCGTGGCAAAAGAATAAGAAGTAAAGAATATGACAATCAAAAATAACAATAAGGAATTGAAGCTCCAGATGTTAATGAGAATCTGTTAGGTTTTTAACTTAAGACTTGAAGGAATTTAATTATCATATGAGACTGCGGTGGCCACCAAAATTTTACTGATATAAGCTTATCCTTAATAAACATAATTTAATTTATGTATTTATACTTGTTACATTAGGATAAATTGAGCAAAAATGGCTGCGACCGATTGCGTCTAACGTTGACGTTGGCAAGATCTATTGTTGATAAACAAATCCTCGATGCGAACAGCAGCCTCGACATCCTTTCTGCTGTACCATCATTATCGACGACTCAATTGATATGGAAGATTCTTCGTTCGATCTACTTACAAACCATCAGATTGTGGAAGCCGCCGTATCTTCGAAGCACAATCATTACTTGTGGTCTATTTTATTGTATTGGATCATCTTACTATGCCCTCATGCTATGGTTTCCGGAGGTCTTCCAGAGATTTGCAGCATTCGAGAAAAGTCAACCCATGGAGTCAACCAGCATGTGTAAAGTGTCATCGCTTAACCGAACGGTTGGTTCGACTTTAGAAACTTCTACTACTTACCACGTGTTGGCCTTATTCAATTTGAAAAAAAAAATAGATATATATTTAAATTTAAGTCGATGTTTGTCCATTAATCACCTCCATACTCGATATTTATTCGCATTACATAACTCACATTTCTTTGCAGATTATCGATACCGATGATCGGTTACAGAATTGTCCGAGTACTGTCGAATATGAAGTTTTCGTACAAGCTATAATTCTTGGATTAGCTTGTCTACCAGTTGGAGTGATTCTACCATTAGTCGTTGACAAGTTGGGTTACAAATTAATTCTGAGTACGTAACTGCCGATTTTCGGTTGACACATTGTTCGGTGAATCTACTATTCTATTACTCAATATGACCTACCAAAGAATAACGTTAAAGTGATTAAGTCTTGCCAAACATCTCCGAAGAACGGTCCTTCTCGCAATCACTTTATTCCGTTATGTCAATTACGATTTCACGGCCAGTGAACGGTGCAATGCAATGCAATTTAGGTCGGCTGACATAACCAACATCTTTCTTGGTGTAAGCAAGTAATCGTCTGGCACATATATAACTGAGTGCCTTGTTTGACGCAACCAAACCTTTTTTTGTGTGTCTTGGGTAAAGTCACCAGTAAATTGACACTTCAAGAATGTTCGCTTGCTTTCGATACAAACTGGTATAAAGTTTGGAATAGTAAAAAAAATTAAGAATCCCCCCCCCCCCCCCACTATACCCCCCGCCAAAGATATGCGCCCTTCTGGACCTCCGCTTGCCGGAACCTTTCTATGTCACTCAGCTGTAGGTTTTTTCCATTAGTATACCATTTACTGTGTAACGTGGGCGAGTAGGTTAAAGTGGACTTATGAAAGCGATTATCATCGTGTCTGCCGTGTGCATCAGTTTAGAGACCGGTCCACGAGTCTAAATTTCTAGAAACATGTTTAAGTATAATAGTTTTAATTTACACTATTGTTCGAGTTAATAACCCGAAAATTGTGAAAAGGACTATGTATACATTGATCAATGATGATTGTCATTCAAATGAAATGTATTGTCAGTAATTTCTCAATTAGTAAGGATTTTTATGCGGCCCAGTAATATTAGACGAATTGTGTGTTCGGCTAGCCCTAGCATCTACCTGGATTTTTCTGTGCCGCATTTCCTGCAGCTTATTCAACTCTCTTTATTAAGCTGCCCTTTTGCCCTTCGTGATCATGACCGAAAACACAACGCTAGGCCTCCATATGGTGGAAGTTAACGATGTACATGATATGTTATAGGCGGAAAACATTATAACGTTGCTAGTTTTGAAATGCATGTTTCATCGCTAACTTGACTCAACGTCTCGCTCCTCGCTACATCTCCCAGAACTTCAGCCCGAATACCGTCATTCTACAAAACAAATTGTAACGCCAAGTATTAAAAGTGGAACCATACCATAAAAAAATTTCTTGAAAACAAAATATGCTATAGCAAAAATCTCTTCAAAATAACAAATTCCATTAAAATAATCTCTTGCAAACAAAAAATCCCATTAAAACAATCACTTGCAAACAAAAAATCCCATTAAATATCTCTTGCAAGCAAAAAATAACTTACGAGAAATTAATCCGTTTCAATATATATTAGCCAAGTAAAACCCGGCGTTTTGCTTCTGTATATAATCCATTGAAATAAGTTTGGGACAGAAACTACATTTGCTTCACTTGTTGTGGCAATGGACATATTACGCACGCCTCGCATGCGTAATATACGTCCATTTCCACACATTGTAAGGTCAAATTTCGTACAATAGTCAACGGAAAACCTTATTTCGCTCTCGTATAGTTATCTACTATGTGACTTAGAGTATTATTTATTTGTCCCAATAATCTCGACGAGCTATGTCAGATTTCAGTAAACACAAACAATCGGCTTGGTTGCTGCTATACTACAATTTCCTAGGTAGTAATTTAACTATTCAACAACAATGGTCTTATGAGCCATTGCCATCTAGTCACTCCGTATCGTTTACCGCTAGTTGTTCTACTGTTGTGAGAGGGTACAAACATCATGCGACTGTTTAAACTAACAAAATAACAAATGAAAAAAGACACAAACAACATCAACAATAGACATGTCTAATAAACAGATTTCTGAAGAGGCCCTGACCAAAGGGAGAAACGTAGAATAAATTTAAAAAAATAACAACAAGTAAGCCGTCATTCGCTGAAGTATCACACCCAAACATTCCTAATACACGGTGTTTGAGAATTAGCTCATGTGGCTCTCGGGCGGCGAGAACACAGAGTCGAGCGTTCTCTCTCTCTCTCACTCTCACACGGTTGCCGAGCTCGGTTAGTTTCGGCGAGACTCACGTGTGCTGGCGCGGCAGCACCTCTCGGACAGCGGAAACAGGCTCTCGCGACTCGGGTCAATAGGCCAGTCGATCACCGAGATTTCTCACGCCACATTACTTAGCCAATTATGAGAGCCCTTTCCTATTCTCCCTTTCTTTATGCATATTAACATCCGGGAAGAAAGGCTCTCGTCTCTCTCTCATCAACGGTCAATGGTTCAAGTGCGAAGAATCTCTCGGTGTTCGGCATATCGCGGATAACTCATCGGGCTTATAATCACTTAATCGATAATTAATCAATATCTAGATCTTTGCTCATCGGTTAAATCAGTTGTGCGGTACACTCAGCGTTCGGACAATTATCTGTTTTCGGTACTTTTCTCACGGGAAAGACTCACGCGGTTTGTGCTGAATCACGCGGCTCGTGCTCAGCCATCTTGGCAACGGCGGCACTCAACTCTTGGTTTCCTCACCGGCTAATTCATTCATGTACCTTTGCGCACAGTAACTCATTAAAGACTCAAAAATACGGAAAAATAACCAGTCCACGATTTTTACCCATCAAAACCTTCCCGAGCGACCAAAACCAGATACTACTCAAAACACACGGCTAAAGAAGAGAAAAAAATTATTTTTTTCTCTTTCTCAAATCATCTTGCTAAATATCCCATGCTTTTAAATTAATTGAAAATCATACAATTAATTGAAAGCTACCAATACTGAACTTTGTCCGAATCTTACTAGAAAGTGGAAGTCGGTGGTCCTGTTCTTATTTCAATGGACTATGTGCGGAAGCAAAACGGTGCCACGCCAAGTTTTTTTAAAAGAAATCTATGGAGAAATCTATTTTTCTAGAGAAATCGCGTTCAACAGATCTACAGCGATAAGGGGGTTCACTTGGCTTATATATTGATTCGGATTAATTTTTTGTTTACAAGAGATATTTTTATGGGATTTTTTATTTGCAAGAGATTTTTTTATGGGATAGCTCCTCTTCGATCACTTGGGGTTACAATTTGTTTTGAAGAATCATTTTTGAGGAATTATATGACTTGTTTTGAAAATCATAACCCTGAAAATAAAAACATAATGATTTTTTTTCGATAACAAAAACCGGCTATTATCATAAATAATTGTGATAAACTTCGGCTTTTAACAGCCAATGATCACATGAACCAAGTGAACGATGCGATTGTTATAAAACGATGTTTTACTAGGGAAATACCCGGTGCTGGATATGTTTATTTATTTATTGTAAAAACAGCAATTACAGTTGATTATAGCGTATAATTGAGTTGTATTTGATAGGCGGCCGTTGGACATGTCATGAGCACGAATATTCGTTCTTATCGCATATAATGACAACTATAACCAGGCGATTGTTCGTCATCGATTCTCTATACTCACGGTTTATTAAGCTGATTATTTCCAGCTATAATCGTTGTACATTCCGTCGATGAGAAAATCAATACTTCTATTATGCCTCTTGCCCCAACAGTTCCGACCTATCCTGTACACGAAAAATGTAGCTCCGCCAATTAGCGGCAGCGCTATTCTCGTTATAATAACTGGCACGTTCATGATTATCCTGAAAATAAAAATAGATTATGAGGCTTTAAAAACATTGATATTTTGATGTCATTATAAAATTAAGTTCATGGAATTCAAGACTTGAAATCCTTTAACAGTCAAGGGTGAAATTGAATTTCTTAAATTCTTATATTAGGATTTTCTATAAATTAAAATAAAGAAGAAAGGGAGCTTATAAAAAATCCACATTTTCATTGTTTATGCAAATATGTTTTTCTTTTGTGGAAACAACAAGTGCGGTGATAGAAATTTGTTATTCAATACAATTATATAATTCGGATTGATAACGGATAAATTAAAATAATGTTACACAGAGGAAAATATTTGGAAAATCTTCTTTATTCAATATTAGTATACAGATACTATGAATTGGCCAAATATGGTAAACAACTACGGGTAACTTTGTCAGAATAATAATAATTGAATATAAATAATATTTAAAAGACTTATATCCGAGATATTCTTCTCTGATTAAGTAATAATTTACTTTAAGAGGCAGAAGTTGTTTTCTCCGGAATAATACCGGTAGGGTTCGTATTTTAAGAGGATACGCGGGAGTATTGTAGAATTGGGCTAAGCTTCTGGCTCCTCATTTGACAAAGCTGATTTTTCAAAGAATAAAAAAAAATTAGTGCGAGTGAGATAGAGCTATGTTAGAGAAAGACAGCCGTATAGGCGCTTAGCATTGGGCGATGAAATTTCTGGCGATGTATCACTGCGTCTTACTTCGGCAGATAACGGCAGACGATCACCGCAACTTCTTCAGACAAATCTGTTTCGATGTGTGAGTTTGGACAAATGTGAAATATTGGCCAGATATTAGCACTTCGGGAACCGATTTTACCGCAACCGGTCTTATTGAAAGGGGGTAAAAAAAGGAAAATATTGGCGCTGGAACATTTAGGGTCCGCGATGTATACTAAGAGTTACAGACGCCATGTGAGTGTGCTGGTACGCGCCATGCACGTATATCGTCGGACAAATTCGATGTGTGAGTGTGGACAAAAATGAACAAATTTCGACAGAATCCAAATTGTAAGTAGCCAGATATTGCGGACACCGATTTCATTAAACCGGGGCTCATTCGAAAGACAAAAAAAATTGAACCCGACACATTTGGCGTCTGCGACGTTTCGACTGAGATAATCCCGATTAGAATTTCGTAGCAAACAACAAAAGGGGGAGCGTTCAAATAATAAGCGTAGCGCTAGCGTCTCGGTCTTAGATTAAATTCATTAGCTTAATATAAATTCACTAGCTTCAAATATTACGATTGGGACAAAAACCAATGCTGTAGCTATTAATTATCACAAAGTTATATAATTTCGAATGTCCCAAAATTGTGAATTGAAACAGGGCACGCGTGACTTCACGCCGTACATGTCACACTCCTAACTTCACGCCGTACATGGCACACTCCTAACTTCATGCGGTACATGGCACACAGCCAACGAGACTAACTTAATGCGATACATGGCACAGCCAAAAAGATATGATATATACTCGGATGTTATTGTCGCTCGCGCGCTCGCATTGAGGGAATGATTCGCGCTCGGGGTCTGGTGGTATGCGAGACCCCAAGGGGTATAGGGGGTTTCGCACACCTCTAGACCCCTAGTACGAATTATTCGAATTCCCTTAATGCGAGCGCGCGCAGCGTGCGAGCCGCAATAACATCCTAGTATATACTACATGGCAAATTTGAAACGACTCCCGTAAAATTCCATGGCCAACTTGGAACGACTCGCTCGAAATTCCATGGCCTACTTAAAACGACTCGCTCAAAATTCCATAGCCAACTTGGAACGACCCGCTCAAAATTGCATGGGCTACTTGAAACGATTCGCTCAAAATTCCGTGGCCAACTTGGAACGACTCGCTCAAAATTTCATGGCCAACTTGAAACGACTAGGTCAAAATTCCATAGCCAAAATTTTGAAAATTTTGAAAATTCCGAAGATTTCAAAAATTTCAAAAAATCTGGAAAATCTGAAAAATTTGAAAGTATCGAAAAATCTGAAAAATTTGAAAGTATCGAAAAATCTGAAAAATTTGAAAGTATCGAAAAATCTGAAAAATTTGAAAGTATCGAAAGTTCCGAAAAATTTGAAAGTATTGAAAATTCTGAAAAATTTGAAAGTATCGAAAGTTCCGAAAAATTTGAAAGTATTGAAAATTCTGAAAAATTTGAAGGTATTGTAAATTTCGAAAATTCCAGAAATTTTTATTCTTGTGCACGGCAGCGGCGGCGGCGGCAATATCTTTTTATAATATAGAGAGACTAGGACGTTATTGTGGCTCGCGCGCTGCGCACGCTCGCATTGAGAAGTTTAAAATAATTCGGGCTCGGAGTTTGTTTAGTAGTTTAGTAAGCTAGAGTTGGCAATAGGAACAGACACTGGCGCGGCGCTACGAGAACTTCCGAATGTTCGAGAAAAAACAGAGAAAGCAAGATGGCTGACGAAGACGCACGCACGACAGATCGCTCCGTGCTCTTCGCGAAATGAAGTACGAAAATTGCTCAAATCATAAAGGAAAAGCGTTTTATTTCCCCACCAAATCAACATTGGCGCCTAACAAGAAATGGACACACGCTGAGACAAGATCGGTGCTAAAAGAAAAGTGAAAAAGTGGATATGGTGGCACGCGAGTTCCCAGAGACAAAGCCGGTGTAACAACGAGTCTACTTACATATAAATTACACGAAAAAGTCGATAAGTGTGTCAAGAAGAAGTGAAAAGTGCTATCGCAAGGCGTTTCGATAAAATTAACGGAAAGAAATACGTTTATTGGGCGTACGAGGAGCGGATCGAGAGGGGTATCTCCGTCTCACTTGTCACGACGAAGGCATCTATTTCTCTCTTCCTCGAGACAAAGCAGCGGGCTCGGCGACGCAAGCTACGCAGAAACGGAGCATTGAAGCAGAGCGTCTTACTACTTTCAACAAGTCGGCGCGCGCTTGGCAACGCGAGCACTCGCGCTAAGCTCCGATGCAGGGCGTCTCATTCCTACTCAACAAGACATCGCGCGCTTGGCAAAGCGAGAACGCGCGCGCGGAGGATCGACGAAGGGCGTCTCTCTTCCACTCAAAGAAGGCATCGTGCGCTTGTCAACGCGAGAACGCGCGCGCAGAGGATCGACGCAGGGCGTCTCTCCCCACTGAACAAGACATCGCGCGCTTGACTCCAGAGGCTACGCACACGACGGACGAACACTGACTGGGGCAATCTACGCAACGTGGGGCTCAATCTCAGGTGAGTGGGTCACTGATTATCCTTTCCCAATCCTCAAATATTGTCAATTTTATCAAAACAAAATGGCAGACCACAATCAGCTAAAAATTAAGCGAGGGTCAGTAAAATGCGCAGTCACCCGTATATTGTCGTATTTTGATGGAGTGGAGGAAGTAACAGCGGCCGAGGCTCGAGTCAGAATCGCAAAACTCGAGGAATGCTGGACGAAATTCGAAGAGATTCAAACGCAAATCGAAATTAAGCCAACAGCCGACGACGACGCGTTGGCACAGCCGCTGTTAGATGGAGAAGCAGAAAGACAGCTTTTCAAAAAGAATTATTACAGAGCGGCGGGTAAAGCTCAGTCAATAATTGATGAGGAACTGATTGTGCAAAGGCAACAGAACCTCGCGATTCAACAAGACGTGGGACAAAACGGAGGTCGCGTGCCACCGCTTCGACAGGAACCGCTGAGGCATAGACCGAAGCTCCCTGACTTGAATCTCGCCGAATGCAATGGCGATTTTACGAAATGGATGTTTTTTTAAAATAATTTTGGGACAGCGATTTATCAGGAACGGGATTTATCGCCGAAGCAAAAACTCCAGTATCTCGTCGGTGTGCTGTCAGGCGAAGCCCTCAACGTGATACAAGGTTACGCAATCTGTAACGAAAATTACGAGCACGCGTGGCAGCTTTTGAAAGATACTTATGATAATAAAATAATCATAATCGAGACTCATCTCGACGAGTTATTGAATTTTCCAGCTATTACGAAGGAAAATAAAGCGGATTCGATAAGGCAGTTCGTGTGGCACATTCGCACCCACATGACGTCGCTGCAGTCACTCGGGCAACCTGTAGAACAGTGGGAAACTGTGCTGTTACATCTCGCGAAGAAAAAGATAGACTTTGCCGAGCAGAGGGACTGGCAGAACATGATCAAGGACCGATCAACGGCAAACATGCCCACAATCGAGGAATTCTTGGAATTTCTTCTAGATCGCTGCAACACTCTGAGGATTCTCAACCAAGGTGAAGCAAAACCTGTGAAATCGGGACCACCAGAGAAGAAAAAAACAGAGAGCAAGGTCGTTCTTGCCAACACAACACAAGAGTGTAAGTTCTGTGAGGGAGCCCACACGATTTAAAAGTGTGAGGAGCTGCAAAAGCTGTCGCCAACAGACCGAAAAAAGGAAAATATTTCCAAAAGACTTCGTGTAAATCGTCTCGGAGCAGGACATTTCTGAAAGGACTGCAAGTCGACCGCGTGCGAAAAATGCGCTGGGCGTCACAACACTCTGTTACATCGAGATACAGAGCCAGCAACGAAAGAAGACAGTGAACCGACGACAGCCCCAGTGGTGTCGCACTGCGCAGCAGGATCTCCGAGCGAGTCAACGCCATCCACAAGCAATCAAAGTGACAAAGGGTCTGTGAGTATATATTGCGCTCACAGGCCGACATCCAACGTCATTCTTTCAACAGCGCGAGTGAACGCCTACGACAAAAATGGAAATCCTCACGTCAGCAAAGTATTGTTGGACCCCGGGTCTCAGTCAAACCTGATGACTGAAAGTTTTGCGAAAAAGCTACAGCTGCCCACGAGAGCAGAGCAACGACCCATCAGCGGTATCAATCAGGCAAAGACGAGCACCAGAAAGGTGACAGAAGTTCGAATCGGATCCATCCACGAGGGATTTTCTGCGGAACTGGAATGCTTTTTACTGTCAGCAATAACCGAGCAGTTACCACAGAGTCAAATCGACGTCACGCGGATGGTAATGCTAAAAAATCTGCGCCTCGCTGACCCAGTGTTCGACAAACCGGACACCATCGATCTCCTGATTGGAACAGAACTCTATTGGAAGGTTCTCGTTGGAACGCCGAAAAATAGAATTTGAGGACAACCAGCATAGCAAAACACACGACTGGGATGGATCGTCGGGGGTAAAATCCCTGGAGCGCGCTCGAAATCTTCAATGACACATCTAGCGGTCATGAACGACGTGCTAAACAGTCAATTGGAAAGATTCTGGAGACAAGAGGAGCTTCTAGAAATCGTCAATATACAGAGGAAGAAAAGTGTTGCGAGAAATACTTCACGGACACAGTTGAGCGGGAACCAGACAGTCGATTCGTCGTACGACTGCCACAGCGACCGGACATTTAACTCGGGGACTCGGAGGAACAAGCGCTTCGACGATTCCTTTCGCTCGAACGGAGATTTGCAAAGGACGCGACGCTTAAGGAGGCGTACATAAACTTCATCGAGGACTACATCGCACACGAGCACATGTCGTTGATAACCGACGCACAATCACCCGACTCGAAGAGTTACGTGCTTCCACATCAAGCGGTGGCTTGACTGGACAGCGTGACTACCAAGTTGCGTGTAGTTTTCGACGCATCTGCTAAGACGACACTTGGCATTTCACTTAATGATAAGCTCATTTCAGGTCCGAACTTGCAGCGCGACCCCGTCGACATTCTCCTACGGTTTCGGACTCATGCCTATGTCATGACGGCACATGTCGCCATGATGTACCGACAAATCGTGGTACACGAGAAGGATCGAGCGCTACAACGGATACTGTGGAGAAAGGATCCGCACGAAACACTCAAGTTATACCAACTTAACACGGTGACCTACGGAACGTCATGTGCGCCGTACCTGGCCATTCGTTGCCTTAGGAAGCTGGCTGCAGAATCAGGAGATCTCGCGAGCAGCCGAAGCAGTGAACAAAGACTGCTATATGGACGACGTGTTGACTGGAGCTCAGACGCTAGAGGAGGCCGTCGAGCTACAAAAACAGCTGAGCGAGTTGCTGTTACGAGGCCAATTTCCTCTTCGCAAATCGAGAGCGAATGACTCAAGAATCCTGCAACATCTCACCGAAGGATGCAAGACCGAAGGGTTGCTAGTCCCAGATAAGGAAGGAGCCCTGAAAACGTTAGTTTTACTTTGAATCGCGACAGGAGATTGTCTACAATACCACGTCGAGATCGAGAAGACGGATGCTGCAATAAAGCGCATCGTACTCTCCAAGATCGCTCAGGTTTTTGATCTATTGGGATTGATAGCGCCGTTACTCATCAACGGAAAAATCATCATGCAACGGTTATGGTTGCTCGAGATCGACTGGAATCAACGGCTTCCCGAAGAAGTTCGAGAAGCGTGGGATACTTCCCTATCAAGACTCAACGAACTGCGAATTCCGAGGAACGTCACAGCGGCCAACTCATCGGGCGAATTCGATATTTTCGGATTTGGCGACGCGTCAGAAAAGGCCTACGGTGCTTGCTTGTACGCCGCGAGTGCCAATGATCAAGGCGGCGTTCACACTCAGCTCATATGCTCAAAGTCAAAGGTGGCTCCGTTAAAAACTATCTCCTTACCGCCCTTGGAACTCGAAGTACCGTTGCTACTCACCAACCTTCACAAGAATATAGAAAATGCCTACGATGATCGCATTAGGGACGTGGAACTATGGAGTGACAGCACCGTAGTTCTCGGGTGGATCAAGACGCAACCAAACTTCCTAAAGACGTTTGCAGCGAACCAAATCTCGAAGATTTGAGGCCTAACAACGCACGCAACATGGCACCACGTACCATCAGATGAGAATCCGGCAGATCTGTTGTCTCGACGAATCTCCATCGATCGATTAATCGACGACGACCTGTGGTGGCATGGCCCGAAGTGGATGACTGCCGAAAATCCGTGGCCGGAACGCATGGAGACACCGGAAACAGTTCTACCGGAACTGAATTCGGTGACGGTAACTCTCACCGCACAGTGGTCCGAGATCCCGAAAAAGCGGACATAATACTGAATCCGGGTAAAAATCTGTACTAGGGGGTTTTTTGGGGTCGCTATTACGAATCTGGAGACAAAATTTCGAAAAACAAAATTGCGGAGTCAATATGGACGGCTACTTATTTCAGAGTCGATTTGATTTGCACAGAATTCATTTTTAGGAGCCTCAAGGCTGCTGATGATGAATATGAAGTCAAATCTTTTAAATCATGATTGCCAATAAATTAAATAGAATATTTTTCGGATACGTCACATGCGAAGGGTCGGGAAGGAGAGGTTTGGAATAAAATAATGAATCCCTGTTATGATGATAATGAAAATTTATTCCGATATAATTTTACAATCTCTATGGTCTTACTCGCTATCTGATGCATACAGTGGAACATCATTGTCATCTTCAGATTCATCGCTTTCATCGCTATCAATCAAAGGAATCTAATTTGATTCCTCAACTGAAGGTGGAATCAATAGTTCAACCGCATCTGCGGTCAATGATATTAGTTTTTTTGCAGGAATTTTTCGCAAACTAGATATTAGTGGATCTGATGTTACTAAAAGTCTGCGAAAAGCGACTTCCATGGTTTCAGTTCGGTCACATTTTCGTGAAAAATCCCGTCGGAATTTTTTAATATATTTGTTATACGATTCCTGTGCTTCTTCGGACATTTGTCCGATAGGCAATATCAACGATTCAATTATTTGGGGACCGTGTATCAAAATTTTGTGCAATGTTATTGCCATGTAATACCACCCATACAGGTCAACAAATTGTCGTGCAGTAATTTCTGTGTAGTCGCGAACTTTCAGTATATTGATTTCGAAACCACGAGAAATCTGCAATATCACATGAAATCGCTTTATCAATACCTCGTCAATTCCCGTTATATAAGCAAAGATTTCAGAATTTTCGAAAAATCGCCGAGCTGTATTTCCGTCTTTTCAGGTTCCGTAGCTTTGTTTCGATTGATCAACCATAAGCCCGAATTTTTTTACGAAAACCTTCTTGTATATTTTTTTTTCTTCTCTCAAGTCGTTCTTTATCCTCTTTGCGTGCTTGCCACTTTTCTATTTTTAATTTGTAAGACACATGCAAGCAGCCTTCAAAAAACCGTATCCAAGCATGCAGCGACGATATTCCGAATTCGAAGTAATCTTCACTGACCGGTCTTTGCAACATCTTGTCGATATCATTGATTTCTTTAGACGTAGCGCCACAAAGGTAGCAACGCATACTCGACGATGTATTCGTAATCCAATTACAAACCTTACCATCTATCATCGTCAACACAAGTTTGAAATCGACATTAATTTTTTTTCCGTAAAATATAATTCGACAGGGCACAAGGTTTTTCACTTGAGGTTCGATACAATCCACTTCTGTCTTAGTTGCTTCGGCAGTTTCGTGCAGAAAAAAAACAATTTTTATCGGGCTACGAAATCTTGGCGACGAAGGACGGGGTTTTTCCCAAATAATAACCTGTGGATTAACTTTATCATAGATTTGCAAGGGAACAAGTGAAATGAAGAAAATGTTGGCATCCGATTTATTGCCGTCTCTATCGGTGAATTTTTTCTTGTGAGTGCTTTGACCAGAAGTGCCATCGCATCGCTATTTGCATATCAATTCTAAACAACCAAGTTTGTTTTCAGGAAGACTCTTAATAACGTCCGATTATGCCACTATCAATCGTTCAGCCGTATGATTCAACAATGCTTGGAGTCCAACTGTAGCTGCACTTTCAGTTATAGAAATTTCTGCCTTATCAGGCTAACACTTTTTCCTAGCATCTAATACAGTGCAATAAGGCAGCTTTCCTTTACAATTTATCGTATGGGATCGTATCGTGGGGGATTTATCGTAGAGCGTATTAATTGATATACACTCTTCGTCACTCCTTCTACAACGAATAATAATGCTTTGTTCCCTGTCAACATTCTTTCTGGAACGTGTTCCAGAGATTTACGGTACTTAGATGCGGTTGATGGACTGCCTTCCGCAACACCCCTGATTACCTTCGAAGCCTCAAAATTCCCAAAAGTCCGGAAACGCATTTGTGTAGCGTAGGTTAGTTCTTGGACGCTATATTGTTCTCGAATCTTGTCCATCCTTCTCCGTTTTGACCTGTCACTCAAATCGTCCCAGCTTGTCGAAGGACGCCCGGGCCCCTCTGTGTTTTCCGTGGAAGTCATCGAACCCTCAATTTCAGTCGTGAAAAATACAGGAACGTTGAGCCAGGTGTTGGATTTTTCAGAGAATATCTTTTCCGTCCTATTTACTTGTTTCCACCTTTTCCAGAATTCGGACACTAATGTTTTTAAGGCATCCTTTTTATCTGGCGGCAAAATGTATGGATGCTCCTGTTTTTTTTAAACCTGTACCTCAATAATTCCAGCGAGCACGTTGATGTCCCTATTTAATACCGGTTTCACGATTTAGAAAATTTCCCCCCTCGTGAAAGAAATTTCCTTGGTGTCATACGAAGGATCTGCAAAAATTCACAAATATGATTATTTCACATAACTATTTCCACCGATTTTCTATAAACCACATTATGAACGCGAAAACTACGAAAAACTGCCGAAAGTGCACACATCATGCCACAAAAATAATGATCAAAGCCAAACAGGCAACTATAGGTTGCTAGTTTTTGGATATGTTTTGAAGAAATGTCTAAGCAACAATGTCCATTTGCATTCAGAACACCACCCAACCCGACTTTTAATTTATTGCTTTTTTTTCAAGAATTTTTGAAACGTGGCCAAGGAAAAAACCACTACCGCTATTCATGATTTACTATATCATATATAGTTGATAATATTTCTGCGCGGGATATTCAAATTGTACTTACTTTCCGGAGTAGAATCCATTTCGTAGAATGCAAATCCGTTAACTTTTCACTGTTGTAGACCCTTCTAAACTTTGATGTTATTTCGCCGTGCGACGGGCAAACAATGCGGCAGGCCCGACGCTCACGAATGAAATGCATTCCTGAGTCAGGTAGGGACCCCCCCCTCCTTTTAACAGTCATAATACATAGTCGAGGTACCACTACAACTATTCTGACCATTAAAGGTCTCTAAAAAAAATCTTTTCTCGGTTTTTGTCCGCTTTTTCGGGATCTCGGACCATTGTGCACCGCAACAGCAGGAGGGAGCCTCCTCTAAAAATACTCATCGTATCGCAAGTTAAAGCGATTCGTGGCGTACTGCCTTCGCTGGAGAAACCGTAGTACAGCGCCTAAGAATCGCGGGTTGACCGTCGAAGAGCTAGATAGAGCCGAGAAAACCATCGTGGCAATGGTTCAGCGAGAAACGATCGCGCAAGAGATTCGAGATCCGGAAGATGATCGAGACGTGCATCGCTAAAGCAAGCTACGTGGACTAGATCCAGTCTTGGACAACCAGGGATTGATACGCGTCGGAGGTCAACTCCGAAATGCAGCTCCGAAATGCAGCATATCTGAGGACCAAAAGCACCAGATGATATTGCCCCCGAGACACTTTGTAACGAATTGGATTATGAAGGAAGAGCGCTTATGACTTCGTCACTGCCCACCAACGCAGTTGCTGAACACTGTACGACACAAGTTTTGGCCATTGAGCGGTCGACGCGAAGCTCAGAAGGTGGTTAGAGTCTGTTTACCGTGCCATCGGTTCAGACCGACCTTTTCTGAGGTAATAATGGGCAACTTACCGACGCAACGGGTTAGGGGATTCACGCAGCCGTTCGTAACAACCGGAATCGACTACGTCGGCCCCCTGCAAATCAGAGAAAGTCGTCGACGCGGGATGATACACGTGTACAAAGGGTACATTGTAGTGTTCACGTGCTCCAGCACAAAGGCTGCTTACTTCGAGCTCGTGACCGAACTCACGACAGAAGCTTTTCTGGCAGCGATGCGCAGATTCACTGTACAGCGTGGGATCTGCTTGCAGCTATTCTCAGATAACGCGACGAATTTCGTTAGCGCAGCTCGCGAACTCAAAGAAATCTATGAATTTCTAGAGAAGGAAAAATCCGAGATCAAAACGAACCTGGCAAATCAGCGCATACAATGGAATTTCATCCCACTTCGAGCTCCAAATTTCGGCGGCTTATGGGAGGCGGCGGTGAAGTCCGCGAAGCTCGACCTTTACACAATGGCACGATGTCTGACGCTTACCTTCGAGGAGTATAACATTTTCTTAACTGAATTAGGAGCCATTTTAAATTCCGTTAAACCCCCTCTCGAGCGATCCACCTGACCTGTCAGTCCTTACCCCGTCCCATTTCCTTATTGGTGACCCCTGTGTACAACCGGTGCAGCATAATCTAACTGAGATTCTAGACAATCGCCTCTCCCATCGGCAACATTTGCAAAAGCTCCGTCAAAACTTTGAACATCGCTGGCAGAGTGAATATCTGCAGGAGCTGCAAAAGAGGAGCAAGTGGACGAAGGACGGAAAGAACATCGAGATCGACACGTTGGTTCTGCTCAAAGAGGACAACCGGTCACCTCTGCACTGGACTCTCGGCAGAATTGTCGAGCTATTTCTGGGACCGGACGGCCAGTCGTCACGGTCCGAACGCAAGGCTGATCTCTCAAGAGATCTGTTCGAAATATGTGCCTAATTCCAAGATATGATGATTAATTGGGAGATTAAGCTGTGTGACATTTAAATAGGGTCGCACCCTGTATCGTTCCTGTCAGAAATGACCAAAGAAACCATAAAGCTATATTCTTTAATTGAAAGGTTGAAGTACAAGGTTTAGTACGCCACCTGAAACGAAAAAGAAACATTTATTTGATTTATGATTTTGATATATATCGATATGTATCAGAAGTCCACCCACAGCTGCACGGTACGGATATTCCACGTTGCGGGTGAATCGCGACGCCAACGACGCCCGCGCAACAGCTGTCTCATACTGTTCTTGTTACCCTTTTACTCCTTGTCCATACCATACTAAAATATACGATTGGATCAACTAAAAGGTTGACATTATTAAATGAGAACCAGAACATTTGGCGACGAGGATTACAAACGAAAAACTATAAAATTAACGTGCGAGTTGGAAAGTGGTGAGTGTGTGCGCGGAGTAAGAATTATCCCGGCGAAAATATCGGGCCACGTGTTCAGTAGTGCCGCGTTAACGCACGAGTGATATGTATGTCGGGTCCTGGAGATAAATATTCGAAGGGTAAAAAAAGAGCGTTTGAGTTAGGCGGCGAAAGTGCTAATAAGTCTAAATTTCCAAAAAATAGTCCCGAGGATTTTCAATAGGCGGAAATGTCAGCTATGATCTGTACACTTGCGGAGTTCGATGCATCGAAAGAGAAATGGGACCGTTATGTTAAAAGATTTGAATTCTTCCCAGAGGCAAATAAAATTACCACGGAGAGTGCGAAGCGGAGTGCATTGTTCACGGCAGTGGGGGCAAAGACGTACGACACGATCAAGAATCTTATGGCGCCAGAAACGCCGGGCTCTGTTACCTATGATCAAATAAAAGAGAAATGTAAAGCACATTTCTGTAAATCAGTAAACGAATTGTCGGCTCGAGTCCGCTTTTAAAAAAGAAACCAAAAACCGGGAGAAAGTCTCAAAGATTTTGAACACGAGCTCCGACAATTGGCATAAGATTGTGAATTCGGAAGAGCTAACGAAACATTGCCGATGAAAATTATGCTGCGAGATAGGTTCGTGGCTGGTTTCGTCGACGGAGAGCTACAGCGTTATTTATGCCGCCGTCATGAGGAGTCCATAACAGAAACGAACAAGCATGGTTCTAGCTTTATCACGCTAGATAAAGCACTCGAAATAGGTGGGAGTATAGAGGGCACAGAAAAATTGCAAAAACTGTTGAAAAATAGTAATTCACCGTCAGTTAAAACGTACGGCTTAAAAAAATTCCAGAAAAGGGGGAAGGAGTCGAAGTCACCGCCGGATAACGATAAAAAATTGTGCTATCGTTGCAACAAGCCAAACCACGTTCCGGACAATTGTCATTTTGAAAAGGCAGTGTGTCGGTTCTGTATCAAGGAGGGCCACATTGAGCAAGCGTGTATAACGAGAAAAAAAAGAGCTCTCAGCCGAAGGACAAGGATATAAAAAATGCTCGCATTACGCATACGTATTCGGATTCGGAGTCGGAGGCTCAGTATATACACTCGATCACACAGTCTGGAGGAAATATACACGCTACGGACTCCCGTTACTGCACCAAGGTCAAACTAAACAATATTGAAATTGTTATGGAGATCGACAACGGAGCGGATGAGTCGCTGATCAACGAATCGAAGTGCAAGAAAATTTGTCGTGATTCACAACCGGAATGGAGTTCTCGCGTCCCTAATTTCAAGACATGGGGAAAGCGACCGATTCAGACGAAGGGTACAGCCATGGTAAAGGTGGGATACAAAGGTATTATAAAAAAAATTACCTGTTATAGTTACCGCTGAAGAAAACGGGCTGAATTTATTCGGTTCAAATTGGTTCGAGATTTTTGGTATCAGTCGCTGTTGGAGGAGTTCCCGGGAATTCTTCAGACGGATCTATCGGGGCACTCGGGATCGCCGATAAATATTGAGCTCAAGCCAGAAACCTTACCGAAATTTTGTAAATCACGAAAAGTTCCGTACGGACTAGTCGATTGGATTAATGATGCTCTGAGAGAGATGGTAAGACAGAAAATGTTGTCACCGACTGATCAGTCGGACTGGGCCACGCCCGCACTGTTCGTCACAAAACCTAGTGGCGAGATAAGGGTTGTAGGAGATTACAAGGTGACTATTAACCCATTCATTCGTGATTCGGAATATTTGCTGCCGACGGTCGCCGAAGCTTTGGCTCCACTGAATGGTGGGAGGATATTTTCCCAGATCGATCTGAAGAATGCCTATAAGCAGTTACACGTGAATGAGGAGACATAAAAAATGTTGACGATTAGTACTCCGTTGGGGCTATTTAATGTTAATGTGCTACTTGACGGCCTCAACATTGCTCCACGTATTTTTCAGAAATACATGGTCTCACGCCTTCAGGGGATCGACGAGATTTTGATCTACCTTGATAATATCGAGGTCCAGGGCAGAACGGTGGAGGAGCATGACAGTTGACTACGAGAGTGCTCAAACGACTTCAAGCTGCCAACTTGCGCATTAACCGTGGAAAATGTGACTTAGGGGTCACCTCAATGGAGTTCCTCGGGTATCAAATTTCCGAGAAAGGCATTCAACCACTGAAGAGCAAGATTAACGCCCTTAAAAAGATGCGAGCACCGTCATGCGTTGAAGAGTTGCAGGCTTTCCTGGAAGGATTGAATTTTTACGGGAGATTTCTGAAAGACTGAGCTGCTATAGCCGAACCGCTGCACCGGCTGCTGGATAAAGGTGCGCCATGGCAGTGGTCGAGCGTCTACGAGGAAGCTTTCGTCAAGCTTAAAAATCAGGTGATGTCGGCACCAATTTTGTGCCACTTTGACGACGCACGACCGATTGTGGTAGCAGCAGACGCATCGCCTACGGGGATTGGTGTAATTCTGGCCAACATCTGGCCAACGGAGAGGAGCATCCGATGGCGTTTGCCTCGAAAACCTTATCACAGACTCAAAGGAGGTACTCACAACTGGACCGGGAGGTGTCAGCTATCGTACATGCTGCAAGACATTTCCATCAGTATATCGTCGGAACAAAGTTTAGCTTATAACGATTCACAAGCCTCTGTTGGGAATTTTCGACCCACGAAGAGCGATGCCAGAAATACTTTCTCCGAAACAGAGTCGATATGCTACAATTTTGAGTGCTTACGTTTTCGATTTGGAACACAGAGCTGGAAAGAGAAATGGAAACGTCGACATACTCTCGCGATTGCCCCTGGACGACATCCTGGAGGAAGAAGAGGACTCGTTCGGGGAGGTTCTGATGAATGAGAATGTTTCCCATCAATCAGTCACGGGACGCGGTATCGCTAAGGAAACCGTTGCTGATCCGAATTTACGTCAGGTCAAACAGTGAGTGATGTATGGCTGGCCGGATAAGGTATCTCCGGAGTATACGCAATTCTGAACCAAAAAAACTTTCGCTGTACAAAGAGTATATTCTTTGGGGTAGCCGGGTCGTGGTGCCTGAGGTATGGAGGACTCAGGTTCTCGAATATCTGCATGGCAACCACCCCGGAATCTGTGGCACCGAAGCTGCAGATCGGTCATATGCTTGGCGGCCTCGCATTGATGCTGAGATCGAGCTCCTTGTCGAGATTTGTACAGCGTGTATGGAAACGTTGTCTGCGCCTGCGAAAACACCTACGGAAGAATGGAAATCGCCTTTTACACTATGGAATCGCTTACATGTAGATTTTGCGGGTCCTTTTGAAGGACAAACGTCCCTCATCACCGTGGATGCAACCACCAAATGGCTCAATGTGACGAGTGTCATCAGCGAGATCAGTTGCAGTTATTCGGAAATTCCGTCGGCTTTTTGCGACGTGTGGCATCCCGAAGACTATCGTGAGTGATAATGGGACCGCATTTGTCTGGTCAGAAATTAAAGAATTCTACAAAAAAATGGCATGAAATGGGTGCATACAGCGCCATATAATCCTAAGGCAAACGGTCAAGCAGAGAGGCTGGTGCAAACGACTAAAAACGATCTAAAAAAATTGTCGGAGGGAGACTGGGACGTAAGATTAGCCCGGTTCTTGCTTAGACAGCACACCACGACGTCATACGCCACAGGAAAAAGCCCAGCGGAACTAATGTTCGGACGCAGGTTGAGAACGGTGTTAGATGAGTTGAAACCTATCCAGGACGACGTTTTGGGGGACCAAGGAGAGACTTACACTCGGATTCGAACCGTTCCGATTAATGCGAGGATCCGGATAGAAAATTACCGGGCAGCAGGTGGAAAATGGGACATCGGGACTGTGATACAACGCTTGGGAAAGCGTACATATGTTGTAAAAGAAAAAAACACCGGCCTGATGCACAAGAGAGATGTAGATCAGCCGGCACAACTCCCAGCACGAGGCCGAAGATTCGAGTACCTCTTTTCGATTCCAAAACCGTTTTTAATCCGTAATTGGTAGAGGATGTGGCCGATCATCCCGCGGGGGAAAGAGGAACTGTCGATCCATCGCTGGAAGCAGATGCAGAAGATGACGGACAGCATCGACGCTGCAAACGACCAAAAAGGAAGTGTGTGGAGAGCAGCGAAAATCGCTATCGGGAAAGTTTGCTCGAAGCAAGTGTGCATGAAGGACTTCCGTAATTTCGGAGCCTCGTACAATATAAGCAGAGATACCACTTCGGGAGCCGCCTATCCTTCCGGGCGAGGCCCTATACATAATTGCCCGAGTTATGAAGTGCCGCAGTAGCGATGAGCCAAAACTATCAAGCCGGGTGAAGATGATGACGACTTGGAACGACCAGGATAATTCTAAAGGAGGGAGAGATGATATATATCGATATATATCAGAAGTCCACCCACAGCTGCGAGGGCAGCACCGTACGATATTCCACGTTGCGGGTGAACCGAGGCGATCGCGACGCCAACGACGCCTGCGCAACAGCTGTCTCATACTGTTCTTGTTACCCTACTCCTTATGTATACCATACCAAAATATACGTTCGAATTAACTAAAAGGTTGACGTTATTTAATGGAAGACAGAACAGATTTTCTTTAAAGTATAAATAATTTGATTTATAATTTTGAAGTGTGCAACTATTTATATTACTGTTACTTGTTCTTGACATTTACTTATGTTTTGTTATTCCGCGTTCAAACAGAAATTTGAATTGTATGCGTTCATTGGAAGAGTTCTTTCGAGGGAGGCGGAATGTTTAGTAGTTTAGTACAGTTGGCAATAGAAACAGACTTCGCCGCGGCGCTACGAGAACCTCCGAATGTTCGAGAAAGAATCAGAGAAAGCAAGATGGCTGACGAAGACGCATGCACGACAGATCGCTCCGTGCTTTCGCGAAATGAAGTACGAATATTGATTAAATCATAAAGAAAAAGCGTTTCATTTCCCCACCAAATCAACAGAGCCTAGGGGTGTGTGAAGCCCCACATACCCCTTGGGGTCAACTTGGAACGACTCACTTAAAATTCCATGGCAAACTTGGAATGACTGGCTCGAAATTCCATGGCCAACTTGGAACAACTCGCTCAAAATTCTATGGCCAACTTGGAACGACTCTCCTAAAATTCCATGGCCAATTTGGAACGACTCTCTCAAAATTCCATGGCCAACTTGGAGCGGCTCGCTCTAAATTCCATGGCTAACTTGGAACGACTTGTTCAAAATTCCATGGCCGACTTGAACCGACTCGTTAAAGATTCCATGGCCAACTTTGAACGACTCACTTTAAATTCCATAGCCAACTTGGAATGACTCGCTCAAAATTCCATGTCCAACTTGGAACGATTCGCTCAAAATTCCATGGCCAACTTGGAACGACTCGCTCAAAATTCCATGGCCAACTCGGAACGACTCGCTCAAAATTCCATAGCCAACTTGAAAATTTCGAAATTTTTTAGATTTCTAAATTTTTTTAAATTTTAAGATTTTTCGAAATTATTCCAATTTTTTAAATTTTTCAAATTTTTAATATTTTCGAAATTTTCAAAATTTTCGAAATGATTCAAATTTTCAAAATGATTCAAATTTTCAAAATGATTCAAATTTTCGAAATGATTCAAATTTTCGAAATGATTCAAATTTTCGAAATGATTCAAATTCCCGAAATGATTCAAATTTTCGAAATGATTCAAATTTTCGAAATGATTCAAATTTTCAAAATGATTCAAATTTTTAAAATTTTTAAAATATTTGAAAATTCGACATTTTTAAACATTTTGAAATTTTCGAAATGTCCGAAATTTCTAAAATTTTTGAAGTTTCTGAATTTTTTGAAATTCCTCAAGTTTTTGAAATTTTCGAAATTCTTGAAGTATTTAAAATTTTTGAAATCTTAGAATTCTTAGAAATTCTAAAAAAAAATTAAATTTGGAACATACAGACACACAAACGGTTTCGGCCACTTCCTTTTATAATAAGTGTAGACAAGTATAGATATTGTAACGGAACGGTATACCCCGAACGGTTACTGTCTATATGCCGTAGAGGATCGAGCAAGGTAGCGAGTCACCAACGTGTATCATACTACCACCTTACGTGATCATATAATGCTCGTACACTGCTAATATCTGCCTAGAAGCTGTGGGGTCACACGTATATAAGCGGGCCACTTATCAGCTCGGTATCTCATTACAAATAATACTTTCCTACCAGGAACATCTATTTCAACTATAAAATGTCCGACCCTTGATTGTCTCGATATTGCTTCGACACAAATCTAAGTTTCCTTGAGCACAGCCCCTCTCCCGTTTGGCTCGATATTGCTTCGACACAAACGGTGCACTTTTCCTTAAGCTCTGCCCTGCTCCCTTAGGCCTCAAAGACCTATTGTACCTAACATATTTTCTATCATTACTTTTAAGACTTTATTATAATCTCCTTAATTACCTGTGCTTCCTGATATTGCTTCAACACGCACGCTCAACAATCCGCAAAACAAACTACTTGTCTCGTTATCGCTACGACACGCGTAGATCCATCTTTTCCTTTACCATTTATGTTATAAAATTAGATATACCTCATTTACCTGTGCGTCCTGCTATTGCTGCAGCACGCATACTTTAAAAATCCCTCGAATAAACTACTTGTCTCGTTATTGCTACGACACTCGTAGATCCATCTGTAACTCCTACTCCACATATGCAGGCATATGGCATTTGATTATTTAATGTAATCAAGTACGATAAGCCTCGCTATTACTATATTTCACCAGTCCCGGTATACGCACCAAGACAGAAGAAAGAAAAAGTAGAAAAAAAAGTAAATACGCCCGGACTCCCGACTTGCGCGCTTGTCTTGCTACTGTTCCGGCACTCGCCCGCGTCTCGCATTTACTATATCCGAGAGAGAACGGTAGACCTCGGTCCGTCTCACTTGTACATCTTTCTTTCATTCAATCACACCTGAGTATCACATGTGGTCTTTAATTCAATTACCAACCACAATAGTTATCTCACCGATTAGTAAACCGCGATACACTGGTTCCCACGAAACTATTAAAGGGTTCGTAAATCGACTCGTATCCGTCGCGCATTCTTCTAATCTGTCCGTTATCCGTGTATTCTTCCTCAATAAGATTAGCGCGGATTAACGTTTTTGAGCATCTACGACTCGTCGTCGTCTTACACCTTTCGAGAAAAGTTTAAAGGAAAAAATAATATTTTAATTTAATTTAGAATCAATTAATTACAAATTTCAGCTGGAATTTGTAATTTTTTATTTTTTCATTTTTTTTAATTCGCATTTCCCCTCATCTGCAGGCATTACGCCTATTACAGGGCCGGCCCGGGTCAGCAGCCAGTCCCCCCTGAGGGCCTTGTCCGGATCAGTAACCAGGCCCCTATGCGGCTGCATGCCAGTACTCTAACCACTAGACCACCGCACCTGTTGAAATTTGTAATTAAATTATTATAAATGATAAGTTCCATAAGTATTTCGTAAATAGTGAAAAAGAAATTATAGAATCGTGATTGGATTTGGAATGGAAAATCGTCAATTCTAAATATGCCGATCTCTGCTTAGGGGTCCATTGAGGGACTAAGAATAATTCGGGCCTGGGGGTCTATTGAGGGACTTAAAATGATTCGGCCATGGGGGTCCATTGAGGGACATAGAAGAATTCGAGCTTAGGGATCCATGGAGGGACTAAGAATAATCCAGTGTAATAATGATGGTGTTATTGTTGCGGCCGAGTTATACTGATTGCGGAGGTTATCGACTGTTGGTGGCCAAGAAGAGTTTCATTTATCTCGTTACGTTTTGACCCTGGTCTGGGTCCTCTTTAAATTGAATCACGGGTAACACTAACAGTAGTGTTACCTTTCATTCAATTTGGTTGAAAATCGGTCTGTTCCATAAAGTGGTTGATCTGTCATTACCAGTAGTAGATAAAGAGATGGGGCAATTTTTTGTTTTGTTATTGACGTGGTTTAATTATTATATATGCTTATAATTAATCTTCAATCGACGAATTTCTTAAAAAATTCAATTTTTCGGACATATCAATGATTTTAAAGTTATAATTGTCAAATTATTTGTTAAACTAAAGAAAAGTCAATTATTTCAAATATTTGTCAAATTTACGTTAGACTCAAGTGAATTCAATCATTTAAAATTATGTTTGACAAATTTATGTTCAAATGATGGAATTATAGATATTACTAAGTTTTTCAATATCATGTCTGAAATAAATAGTACTGGAGTCTGTTTTCAAGTGAATCATTTCCATCAATAGTCTTTCCCTATAGTTAGGTTCAATTTTTAATATTTTTTTGTGATGTCAAAGTCAAAGGTATGATGTTTTGTTGTTGCGTTGGGTGCTAGTGCTGTGTGATTAGTGTTTGGGTGATTTTGGCTGTTTTCATGTTCTTGTACTCTAGGTTTAAAGTACGTTTCAGTCTGCCCAATATAGGTACCATTGCAATCTTTGCATGGGATTTTATATACCAACTTTTATTTTTGTTAGTTGGGTATTGGGTCTTTTGTGGAGCCAGTGTTTTTATGTATGTTGTGTTTGTTGTTATTGACAGTGTTAACGTTGTGTGTTTTAAGTAACCTAAGTAGAGGTAGGTGAACCTGTCGGATGTATGGGAAGTTCATTAATTGTGCTGTGTAAAATTCTTCTTCATCTCCTAAATTCAGTAAGCGATTGTATATTTCCATGAGTCTTCCTTGGAAATATTTGTTAATGAACCATTCAGGGAAACAATTAAGCGCCAGAGCATGTTTACAATTTTATGTTGTCATTCCACAACCGAGGGTCAGCAAATTTAATGCCTCTATCAACTAACATCAGTATTATTCCTATTTTTAGTTGTGTAGGGTGATCAGAGACAAAATTCATACCTGACGAAGTTGGCTTCCTGTACCAATTGGTAGTGATAATGTTATTCTATCTGATTAATATCATATCTAAAAATGGGATGGAATTCAGTTCGTTCTCTTTTTCTATCGTAAATTGTAACTTAGTGTTAGATAGCACGCGACGCCATAGGTCGAATACGTGCAGCAGAGCCACGGACGCGCTGCGGCTGCATGATAAAAGATTCGAGAAGAAGAAGCCGAGCGTAAGTGGAGTGAGTGAGCCCCGACGCCTGAACGAGGGAGGACATGCGGTACGAGCTCGGGCGAACGACGCCATTGTTCTTCTTCTCGACACGAGGCAACGTGACCAGCGGCAAACGGCTGTCCGGGAATCTGAGCCCATCCGGGGCATACGAGAGTTCAACAGACTTACGGAAGAGTCCACCGAACGACGCGAACGCGAACCATTGCGTTTTGACTTATATTTTTCGCATTTAGCGCGAGCCCCACGATACTTCCGCCGACAACGAGCACCACGTGCACAAGCGAAATTATTATTTTCTCTCCTCTTATGATTCGCAACCACGAGCGAATAATTATAATTATAATTTCCTTACTACCACTCGAATATACGAGTGAATTGTTATACTTCTGTTAATACTTGGAACCACGAGCGAAATGTTAAGTTCCTATTACTACACTAAGCCAGCGAATCTGAATTATTTCCACCTGCGCGACACCTGTCACGAAATCTATCCCCGCCATCCCGACAGCACCAGCGAATTAACATTAGGGTGATATGCATTGAAGATAGTGAGGGTGTTCTGTATTTTATCCGCTGGAAGAGCAATGATAATGTCGTCGACGTATCTTTTATATAAAGGGGGTTTGAAGTCAAGTTTATTGCGGCAATCTTCTTTTAAGTCAATTATGACTATGTTGGATAGGATCGGGGCTAATGGTGATCCCATAGGTAGTCCAGAAGTTTGCTTGTAAACATTGCCATTGAAACGAAAGACTGTAGAATTCATAATAAAATCTATTAATTTCTTCTAGATTTATACCTTCTTTGAACAATTCTTTTCGTTTATATAAACTTTTTAGTACTAGTTTTAGTGCGATTTTCGTGTAGAGGGAGGTCACATCAAATGAGACAAGTGGATGATTAACTGGGAGTCTAACCTCTTTCAGCAATTCATTCAGTTCGAAACTGTCTTTTATTTGTGGTAGAAAAGGAGGTAGTTTACTTGAGATGAGTTTGTTCAAGAATTCAGCAATTTCGTAAGTTGGGAAACCTATTGATGAAACTATGGGTCTTAGTGGGAAATTTATCTTATGAATTTTGGGGAGAGTATAAGGTTTGGCTCACTCACAATTCTCGGGTTTAAGAAAGTTAAGGGTGTTGTCAGTGATTAACTTATTGTTTTCCCACCTTGTGAGAACTATGATAATTGTATTCTGTAAGGATTCGCAAGGGTCTTTAGTTAGTTTTGTGTATGTTGTATCGTCACTAAGTGAATTTTCTGTTTTTTTTTCAGAACAATTATCTTCATTCATTACTACTGTTGTGTTACCTTCATCTGCCGTTGTGGTTATTAAATTTTGATTCTCCTATAAAAAAGTTTTTGTTTCCATAATAATTCTTTTTGTATCATTTTTATTGTTATTCATCGAGATGTTGCTAATTGTGTTAGTGAGTTGACCTCCTGTAGTGTCAACATTTTCCGGTTTAATATGGTGTGTTTTTTATTTGAACTCTGTAATGACATCATAAATAGCTTCTTTCATGTTTTTTTTTAAATGTAGGGCGTGAAAAACTTGTTGCCCAAGGGAAGAAAGATTTTCAAATGATTGGGGATTTCAACGTGAGACAAGTTCACTAACCATTGGTCCTTGATTGTTGTGCGTTCTCTTGTGTTCGTTTTATCTAAAATTTTTCTTAGTGGGTCAATGTCTTTGTTTAATTTTATTCTATGAGTGTTTAATTTTGTGTTGTTGTTGTTGTTAGTGCCAATTGTGGTGTGATGTTCTGGGATGGTGGTGTAGTTGTTGTTGTTTTGGTTTGCTTGTGTTGCGTTGTTAGTGTTGTGTTGCTATGAGTATAGTGCGATTAAGAAATCTTGTGGGTTCTGATTGTATCTGTCTGAGTCATTGTTACTTCAAGATCTAAGGTTGTTTAACTTGTTGATGTGTTGGTTGTAATAGTGGTAACTTATTTTATTTAATTTTCTACTCTCAAATTCTAGAAACGTTTCTTAAATATGTCTCGGAGTCCTTTCCATGCCCGTTTCAGCTCTTATTATATTTTTATTGCAAATCTTAACATTATAAAAAAAAAATTTCACAAAAAAAAACTTTTGCGAAAAAAACTTCAACGAAAAAAAAACCTTCACAAAAAACAACTTTTACTAAAAAAAAACTTACTAAAAAGAACTTACACAAAAAAATTTAACCAAAAAATTTAACAAAAATATAAAACCAAGTAAAATATATTAGCCAAGTGAAACTTTCAAAAACTTGGCGTGCCAGCGGCTAGCTCCCGTACATAGTCCATTGGAGTGAGTGCGAAAGAAGGTATTTTTTGATAGTAATATAAGCATTTTTTCGAAGCTAGCTAAATGGCTAGCTTTCTAGACCTACAAAATTGTAGGTCTCGTCTTTCGCGCGTTTAGAGGCGTATCTGTCGTATCACCTTATGACTCTTCAGCTCTTTAATGTAGAACTTGCAGCATACAAGTTGAAAGTTATGTAGGTGTTCGAGTTAATGGGCCATGAATACATGAAAAGTGATATTATATACATTGATAAGTCACTTGCATCACTTAAATGGAACCTTGGTTTGTAATTTAGACTTTCTTTAAGACTACAGCGGTAGTTCCGCTCAGTAAGCGAAGGTTCATGATATTCCGCAGAACCTCCGGAAATGGCAGACTGCATGAACTCTACCCTGGACTCGTAATTTTTACACGAACGTGCCGCAGCTCTTGCGGTTTCTGCAACCCTTTTCCAGTTTCGCTGGTACTATTCTTCAAAGCTGCCCCTATGGTCTTCATTCATGATCATGGACGAATACGCAACGTCAGGCGAGTAAGAAATATAGGATAAATATAATTTTTGCGCACAATGTTATGTTACGAACGGACAACATTATGAGATTGTCAAATTTGAAATACATATTCAACCGTTGAAATGACTTTAACTCTCACCGCTCGCTACTACATCCTCCTAAATCTACCATATTAAAATACATTAGAACCTCATAACAACTGCCTCCCGCTCAACAGCTTACGCGCAAACCAGTGCGCTGCTAAGCGGTCACCCATCCAAGTTATGGCCGCAAACAACGCTGCATAACTCTGGGTACCGCCGAAGCCACAAACCGACCACGCGTCCACTGCAATCGATCAAGATTCATTTTTTTTAAAGTCAGCCATAAGTGGAGGTACATTGTCCTCCCGTCCTCACTGCAATGGACTATGTACGGGAGCTAGTCACTGGCACGCTAAGTTTTTCATAGAGTTTTACTTGGCAAATATATTTGATTAAGTTCTATATTTTTGTTAAATTTTTTGGTAAAATATTTTTTTGTAAGTTCGTTTTAGTAAGTTTTTTAAAAGTAAAAGTTGTTTTTCGTTAAAGTTTTTTTTTTAAGTTTTTTTTGTGAAAGTTTTTCTCATAATGGTGATGACTCCAGTCTTAATACTTGGAGTATGTTTTTTTTTTGGAAAATATTTACCCGGATTTGCTTTCTTTTTCGAAATCCGAACCGTATTCCATAAAATATATGTCAAAATCAGGGATGTTAGAACAGTAAACAAACTGTTCCGGAATCAAGGATTTCACAACCGGATCTATGAGAAAAATTTTGTTTAAGAGTTCATGTAAATAAAAAATTGTTCAAGTATTTATATTTTTTTATGCTATTGAGAAGAAAAAACACTCAATTAATTTTTATATTTTTTGGAAAAATATATCATTATGGACGAATTCTTGTTCGACTGTCGACTCTTTTGCCCATTCTTCTTCTGGTGATTCTGAAACAAAAAGAACATCTACTCTTTGGCAAAAGCATTTACTGTAGACAAATTTGAGAAAATCAGTCAAAGAGTATTTTTTTATGTTTCAACGACACCTCTTCCCGTTAGCAGGAAAGGTTAAAAATTAATTTTTTTAACGCATGCATGAAAAAATGCCTTATTCGAGGCTGTAGAGCGTGCATATTTTGGCACTTTTCTGCCGTTTTAGTAGGCTGACTCCGTATAACTACTATTGGATGAAGGTTTTGGCTATTGGCGACCAAATAAAAAAGTCCCGCCAGATTGCCTGGCCACATAGATCGTTTTATAAGTTTTACAATGCAAGACATAAACAAAATAGTTTTGTTTTTCTATTATTATTGAATTAACAAACCTCCCACTGACAACATGGCCAGACAATCCGGCCAAAATAGTAACATTGTTCGAGACATGTTGCGTAAATCAAAGTAAGATGAGGAATAATAACTGAAGAGGACCTACAATAAGGTCGAAACGTTTTAACAGAAGAGCAGCTATCTTCTTTTTTATTTGGTCGCCAATAGCCAAAACCTTCATCCAATATTATTAACTGCGGCCACAACCTTTATATCTCATCCGTATAACTACGCCAGTTGTGCGCACAACGTACTGCGCATGGCGGCGAACAAACCCAATATATCCCTCTCGGAGCGCCACCTTCAGCGTATGATAGATCGGTGCAATGTTTTTAGTATGAATCGGATAGTTCTTCTCTTCCCGCGCTTCACGCCAGTCGGCTGGTTTAATTGTTTACGATACTCCTGCAACTTCTTCAAAACTCGTGTTCATCGTCATAAAAATATGAAATCTTTCGAATCTTCTCATTTACCCTTACAAAAAACGACAACTTTTTCCCCCATGGTTTTCTTGTACGAAAGATTTGATTACTCTTTTTCGATTCGTTTTTTTTTTTTTTTGCGGAATTGAATAGGACTAATTTTCGAGAAATTATTTATGTACTTTCATGTTTGTTCAATTTTTCGAAATGGTTTTTAATTTTTGAAGGATGTGTGAAAACGAATATTATATATCGTTGCAGTGGGAGGAAGGGGGGGGGGGGGGCTTCGCTCCTGGACCCCATGCATTTGATAAGAAAAATAGTGTACGGTACACGTGCGAAATGATCTGTCTGGCTCGTACGATGTTTTCAGTAGTTTTCTGAGAACATCTTACTCGCCTATATACGCATCTCATTTCGCACTTATATCGAAATGTACTATTTCTTTTTTTAAATGTTGTACCAAAGGATTAATTGGTACAACATTTATCTAAAGTCTTTCCGAATGATTTGATTTAAAAAAATTGATTAATAAAAAATTAATCAATGTTTTAAAAATTACATAAAAAAATTAAGTGGATAATGAGTACGGCCATGAGGGCTCATAGACACCATCTACTGATGACATCCTTGCATCAGGATGTTCTTGCCCACTGTCATGGAAACATAAGAATACATATCAAATATCGAGCATAGATAAAATTATTTTGAATTTTGAAAAAAAACAAATAACTAATAAATAAAAGGGAATAACAAAATTATACTTTAAAAAAGTAACACGTAAACCTCTTTAAATGCATAAAAGTGTATAACAAGCATTAAAATCCTTCGATTTTGTAAAAACTTACAGGAAACGAGAATGGTATCAGGTCAAAAGTAATAATTTTCACTCATAGCTTTCGCACCAAACCTTCTGATGAATTTTAGTGCTCGATATCTTATTTGATGTGTCGAAAAGTGGATTCAGTTAATATAAGACATCGAACACTAAAGTTGGTTAACGGGTTTGGTTTGAAAGGTACACCGTGTGAAAATTTTTACTTTTGACGTCGATTCATTCTTGTGCACTTCACAACATTGCAGAATTATTGAACTGTCGATAGAAATTTTATGTTAAGAAATGCTGTCGATAGAAATTTTCTGTTTAGAAATGCTCGATAAAAATTATAAAAATAAAATAACTTTTTAAGGGCAAGCTGGAGGCGATTTTCGAAACCAACGTAACCCCAGCGCCGCTAAATTCGAACTACAAAAATCTTATTCTAACTTACCGAAAAACGCGCGCGGCGTCTGGAACTTGACTAACGCGCGCTCTGTTCGCAGCTGGTCCCACTGCAGTATCAATTCGCGTCGTAGTCAGCCGAGACGTGCTACAGCGCGATGCAGCGTCTTTCAGCGATACTAAGACACGGCCATATGCTGTAAAAGTAACCTCAAAACACAATGTTTGCTACACATAGTGCGTTTGAAATGCTTCAATCGCGTATGATGTGCCTGTAATGCTTTCAATGCGTACAGTGCGGAAAAAGTAATGCAACGGTATCGTTTTAGGATACGAGTTTATATCTGGAGCTCATTGTTGCCGTTCCATTCGATTTGTAAGAGGTCGTGGAACAAACATAGCGGCCCGGAGCAACTTCTTTCCTGCGAACTTTTACAGATTTGCCCTAAAATGTCCCTAACCTGCTTATTGCTTTCCGAAAACCGTTAAAAAAATTATGTTTTTATCGTTTTTATTCGAAAAGTTGTCAAGGAAAATAAAGCATTTTCAGAACAATTGACAATAGTTATATTCAGAGAACTCGTCGTCTTTTTCTGGAAAGTACGAAAACTGTTAGGAATTCAGAGTTACTTTTAGAGAAATTCAGAGCTCTTTTCATACATTTTCGGATGAGTTTTCAGGCATTTTTAGAAAAATATTTTCACCTGGGTGTTGGGTAAAAAACATCATCTGCTGTTACAACTATCAGAAATTAACGAAAAAGAAATTCAAAAAACAACCTACAAAGTAGGTCATTGCAAACAGGTTTGTCACTATTTTATACTTTTCAGGAAGTACTTTTCCCATAGAAGGAAAGTACAGTGGAACTTATTTTATAAGACACTTCTCAGATGTGCGCTATAATTTCTTATATTATTGTTTAAGATCTGAATCACACGCAACTATTTCATAATAATTTTACGGCCTAGTTTGGTTCACTTATAATTTTTTACGTAAAAATATGCAAACGGCATTTGACAAATAACAAAAACCCAACAAAAAAACCTCAGAAACGGTGAACCCTGCATAGAAAATTTCTAGCAATAGATTGCAACTGTCCAAGTTTTTCGTTCAATTGAAAAAATCTTATTCAACTAACGATAAATTCGGTAAATAAATCAAGAGTGAATTTGATCTTGCTGAACACGTCATAACATTAGAGCTTTGGAGTTAGTTAATCCTTCTCTCAAGATACAAACGTCACCCGGCTTTGCCGCATGCCGCTGTTACTCTGCAACTCGATGAAGCTCGTGCGGCAAACTTCTTAACCTGCGCCGAAAAGACTGCCTAGTCATACATCACAAAGTATTTTTTTCGTTATTCTCGAAAGAGATTTGATGCAAATTCGGTCTTCACATAATATATTCTAAACAAGTTTCAGGTTTAAATCTGACGTGGATCAGTCAACAGGTAAGCATTTTATGGCATTTAAAAATGTTTGAACAATAGCATCCACGCTCTGGACAATAACCGGACATGTCTGAAATTTTTCACATAAATAGACCAACATTGAACCATAATGATGGTGAAAATTTACGGGTATCGGTTAGGAATTCTAATTTTTAACGAATTGAAGTTTTAAAAAGAATGCAGTAAAAAGTTTCGTAAATTCCAAGCAACTTTTGTAAAATTCAAAACAAATCTGCAGTGTAAAATTTCGCAAATCGCTCCTTACTTATTTTACACTCTTTGGAAAATTTCCAGAAAAAAGTCAAAATCAGCATAATTCCACATAAAGGTAGCTTTACATAGTAAAAAGAAAAAAATGATGAAGAAGCAGTTTACGAATACTTTTTAACAACGACATGTTTCACCAATTCTAGAATCAGAATTTTAGGCCAGAATAAAAAAATAAATAACGGAACCAACATTTCTTGGGTAACATTTATTTTTGCTATTACATTATCGTTAATTTCCATGGAACAATGCAGCGACATAGCTCATAATTTACTATAGTACAGTGGAATTCTTTAAAATCTCTAAATTGTCAATAAATTGGAACCGCTCGATCGATGATAGTTGAATTCTATACCAATCATGGTTTAATGTTTGTGTACTTTGTAGAAAATTTCAGTCTGGCATGCAAACATTTTCGAGTCACCATCGGAAAACCATTTTTCACCATTCATGCTATGAAATATTCGCCTTGATCCGTCTTCCTCAAATTGAAAACCAAACGTTTCAAACTACTTTTATCGAAGTGTTAGACTATTTAGGGTATCCGATCATACAAATCTGGAGAAAAATAAAAATAAAAAAAGCTTTCTTTATCAGAAAGCACAACTTATAGACTACAATTATTGAGATGCCACTGTACGAACAAATCAGTGGTCTTACTGTCGTTGCTATCGTCGTAATCAGCACACGTATCGAAAGACGATTGCTGCTTCGACTCGGAGCTTATATACATCAACACACTTCGACATCGCCTTTGACAACTACTTGTAAAAATCGATACAAGTAACTTGAGATGACTGCCTTCGATTGCACCTTGTCGAAATCTGTCCACTTATTAAAAGACGCATCAAGACTTGGATTTGTTGCTCATCAAAACCAGCATCAAAGTCAGCACATGTCTCTTCAAATGACTCTGTGTTCGACTCGCTACTTGACAAAAACAGCACACTTCTGATCGATCACAAGGTTTGACTGTTGTGCCTAAAAATCAGCACATGTCTCTTCAGATGACTCTGTGTTCGACTCACTATCTGTCGAATCCAGCACACTTCTGATCAATGACTCGATTCGGCGGCAGTTCGTAAAAAATCTGCACATACAGCTGTAGATAATATAGCTGTGTTCGATTTGATAATTGTCGAAATCAGCACGCTTCCGAAGGCTGGATTCGACAACTCTTGGTGTACACAAACCAGCGAGTGCCGCTACAGATGACTCTGTGGGTAACTCGCCACCTGTCGAAATCAGCACAAGTATCAAATGATGATTGTTGCTTCGGCTTGGAGCTTATTGACATTAGCACACTTCTGCGCAGCCTTTGCCAGCTGTTCACAAAAACTAATGCAAGAAGCTTCAGGTGACAAGTCTTTCGTTCGCAATTTGTCGAAATCTGTCTACGTATTAACCCCTTCGTTGGCATTGCCGCAATAGTGCGCGGAATCAGAAGTGACGCTGTGTGGCATTGACACAACAGTGCGCACCCTGTTTTTTTCCCTATTTAACTCGCTCCGATCTGTCATCCAAATGTTACTTTGGGGTTTTTGTGGCCGCTAAATCTGAATCTAGTCACAATGAAAAAATTAAAAATAGCGGCACCAATATCGCGGACCAAAATCGACAATTTCAAATGTTTAAGATAAAATTTGGAACCCTGGAGTTTTTGTTTTCGCCGAGTATAAAGACAAAATTCGAAAATTTAAAATATCGGCGTGAACGGGAAGGCCGAGAAATGAAATTTTTAATAATCAGCGATTTCAAAAGCCCGAGAGAGCCGACTTTTATCCAAGTTCGATAATTTTCGGTGTTTCAGTTTACCATATTGGATCCGCCATTTTGAATTTATTAATGTTGAGATCAGATTCGGAATCAGCGACGTCGAAAGTCCGCGCATATCGACTTTAATACCAGTTCAGTAATTTTGTGCGTTTCGATCCGCCATTATAAATTCATCGATTTTGAATTCCGATCAGTAATCAGCGACCACAAAAGGCCGCGAGTGGCGACTTTTACCCGAGTTCCGTAATTTTCTCCTTTTCGGTTAGTCATATTGGATACGCCATTTTTTACTTTTTAATTTTGAGCTCAGATTCGTAATTAGCGACCTCAAAAATCCGCGAGTACCGACAATTATCTAAGTTCAGTAGTTTTTTGCTTCTTGGTCCGCCATTTTGATTTCATGAATTTTGTGTTCAATTACGTAATCAGCGACCAATAAAACCCTTACATATAAGTGGGCATCAAAATCAGGATAAAAGAATTTTCTGCCGTTTCAGGCACATTTCGTTAAATTCTCTTTGCCAATGGAGAGGTTAAAGGCGTACAGAGACGTCGACATGTTGCTGATCGGAATCAGCTCACTTCTGATGAATGACAAGATTGACAGCTGCGCGTAAGAATCAGCGCATGACTGTTTAGATGGCTGGTAGGTTAACAACTTGGTAACATCAGTAAAAATTCTTGTTGCTTCTTTCAATCTACGCACTCAAACACTGCAGACAAAATTTTTTTTCCAGGTAGGATTATGCGTCTTACGATTTATCTACAAGGATGTTTCTCAATTTTTCTTTCAAGCGAATATTTGAGAAATAGCTTAAGGTTTTGTCGGAAATTTTGCGTTTTTTTTTCGTTTGCTCAGCGTTACCGTCTCATCGGTTCATGCCCTAATTGTTTTTTGTCAAGGCAGATTTATTCGTTTTACTAATATCTTCAGGTAAATTATATTTTTTTTTTTTTCGAAAATTGACAGTCTTTTTCTTTTATTTTCTTTCTGATGGTCAGTTTGACCATTTCTTCTTTACGTGCAATCAATGCCTGGAGATAATCGCAAAACGCAAACATCTGCTTTACAAAAAAAATTCCACCCATCGGTAAAACGGTAAAATTGGGTGACGGCGAAAAAAATACAGCTAACAATAAATTTTTAAATACAATTTAAAAGAAGCCTGCAAAGTCGAACCTTCCAAATTGCTTCCACATTTTTTTTTGTTTTTCATAAACCTACCTCTATGAAGTAGTATGTTATTCTATTTTGATTTCCTCTTTGGAAGCTTTATGATAAACAACAAATAATAAGAAAACAATTTGCAAGATTCGATTTTCAGACTTGTTGTGTTGAGTCGAAAAATTCTAATGATTTAAAAAATGATTCGCAATTCCATAAAATGGAAATTTCTAAGTGTTTACTACTAATATATATATATATACTAGGGGGGCTTTGCCCCTCCCGCGTGCTTCGCTCCCCCCTGCTCGCCTTCGTCCCCTCGCCTTCGCCCCCCCCCCCCCCTGTTCGTCCACCGTCCATTTTCGATGTGCTAAAATTTTTTAAATTTCTATAGTTTCGGAAATATTGGAATTTTCGTAACGACTCACTCCAAATTCCATGGCCGACTTGAAACGACTCCCTCAAAATTCTATGGCCAACTTGAAACTACTTGCTCAAATTTCCATAGCAAACTTAATCGACTCGCTGAAGATTCCACGGCCAACTTGAAATTTTGAGAATTTTGAAAAATTTTGAAAATTCTGGAAATTTTTTGAAATATATATATATATATATATAGAATGTCGAAATTACATATATATATGTACTAAATTACATATCTGAATATTATGTAATTTAGTGTGTAAACAAAATCGTATTCATATATATCATGACTGAATACAATTTCGTTTACATACTGAATTTGGGCTTGATATCTCAAGTTTTTCTGAAGCTATTATGATAAAGGTCATTCCGTTAACAATTTGAAATTCTATGTAATGAAAATTTAATACAGTTCGTTACTCGATTATATGGTTATCTTGGTTGAATATTATTTCATTCACATATTTAATGTGTAATTTACATCTCGTGTTTCGACGCAGTTAATGCCATACTGTTAATTTTTTTTCAACTATTTAAAATGCCATAAAATAAAAATTTTTATACCGTTTGCTATTACATTATATATTCATCATAGATGAATATTAATAAATTCTCGAACCCAATTTGAGCTCGAAATGTCATATCAGATTTTACAAAATTTAATAACAATGTCGATTTAAAGAAAAATTAAGAAATTCAATAGAATTCAAACCGCTTCGCTGATTTCGGTCAAAATCAATACCAAACAACATTGAGAGTAGTTGTACAAAATTTATTGAGCAAAATAACGCTAATCTTACGCAAGCTAGAGCGTGCACGTCCTATATTTTAAAAAAATGCTGAAACATCGAAATTTCGGAATGTATTCCGGAAAAAGTGCAACGGTCAAAGAAGGACTGCTGTTTCACTTGCGTGCTTAATTTTAGTTCAATCGTTTGAATGGTTTTTGAAGAGAGATTAAATTTTTGTGCTCCTGCACTCATACACACACACATACACAAATACATACGGAAATTTTTTCTCAATCACTTTTCTCGATCACATACACAAATCTCACGCACGCATTCGCGATACACGGGAATGTTTTCACACTTCGAACTGATTTTAAGAGATTCCCGACATCAGACGCGACAATCAACACTCCTACGGGAAAAATAACCAGCTACTCGATTCACCGGTATCGAAGTATTTCGCGTACACTCTCACACTGCTATGCTTCCAACATTCCCGCGCACGACACAATTTCCCTAAAAAAAATAATGGCGAATTTTTCCGGAATCACTCCCGACGACCCCTTTGACTCTACGGTGATCCTCGTTTTAGTATTTTCCCTAGTGATTCGATCGTGTCGACAACGGCCCACCGTAAACCACACGGGACTCTCAAAACCCAAATATCCAAACAATAGAGCTCGCGGACTCAACCACGCGCGGGATACTGCCGCCGGACACGTTATAACAATTTTTAAAACATTTAACAAATATGGAGTGCCAAGTGACAAGGCTTACCTCGGCCTCAACGTCAATACCGAGAATAATCCTTTTCTTCCATCTCCAAATAGACAAAGTTGGAAGCCTTCGCAGTACCGTAGTAGACGGGACTTGTGTTCCTCCCAGTACCACGGATCCAGGAAAAATGCCTGGAGATCCCTACTCTAATTAATGGTCATTGGCGATCGGTCAGGCGGCCAAACCTGATTTTTCGCAAATTATACAATTATCGTAAATAGTTGGCCCTTCGGGCGCGCGAAGTCCAAATCGGAACTTTGTAGCGCAGTGCACGAGACGACGACGTAGACAGGTATTGTTCGACGATAATACCGGTGGAAAGTGGGACTTCCTTATGCCATTTGAGATTTTCGTAACTCCCGTCGTTGTAATTCCCGAAGAAGAAGAGGAGGTAAACGCAGTTTCGCAGCTCGTGCTTATCCCTAATTCCCGAGATATCCGCCGAGTGGTGGGGGAAAAAAACCGACGTACCCTCGGGCGAGCCCTCATCTCTCGGTCATACATAAATAAAAATAAATAAAATACACGGGAATTAGAAATAATATTATAAATGTCGAGAGGCCCTATGGATCTGTCGGGAGTCGTCGTACTGCGAGGAACTACACTCTCAATTTTACGAACTTATTCCTGATTATAAATTTTATCTTGTTACAACGTATACTAGGATATTATTGCGGCTCGCGCGCTCACATTGAGGGACTGAGGATAATTCGGGCTCGGCTTCTAGGGGGGTGCAAGACCCCAGATACCCCTTGGGGTCTCAGACACCCCTAGATTCCGAGCCCGATTAATTCCCAGTCCCTCAATGCGAGCGCGCGCAGCACGCGAGCCACGATAACATCCTGGTATATATACACTCAGAGAAAGGTATAGTACCGTCGAAGGAAATCTGTTTGAGTGAACTAAATCCTGCAGTCAAATGGAGCGGACGAAATGTATGTTTGGGATGACCATAGGATTTAGTTGAATCCCAAACAATGATTTAGTTAAATAAAATCTAATTTTAATTCACTCGAAAACACGCAGATTTTAATGAACTCTTTTTCGGGTAGTTTCAAAACTAACTGAGCTTGAATTTATTGAATGTTTAGCTGATTGTACATATCAATCAGATGCAGCAACTGGGTTGTAGCAAACCAATATTTTGTTACACGGATGAGGATATTTAGTTGATGACAGCTCTCATGATATTTAACATGCACTCACAACAAATTCATTGAATCTTGCAGTAAACTTCTTTGGACTATAACATTGAAATGAATCAATGTACCTACACGTTATTTCAACAATATGTTTAGTTGTATGGACTGTTTGTCATTTTAGATCCTGACGTAATTATAAGAAATAACGGGTGAATCAAACGAATGTCCCTATCATACAAGAAAATGTTTGGTTACTTCGACCAATTGGTCTGTATCCATTAAGTAAGTAACGAGACGGCTTGAACTAAATAACTTTCTTTCTATTAACTCATTGAATTGTTGAATAAAATAAAATCTTCTTTGAATGAACCAATAAAATTAGTCAAAGAATCAAAAAACCATGCAGCTCGGTAAAACCATTATTCAGTTGAATTAACTTTGATGTAATTCAGCTAACAATTCATATGATTGAATCGGAATGGTAATTTGAACTTGATTATGATTTTGTTTCAAGCTAACAGATTTTGTCAGATGAACCAAGTCGAACTTAACGGGAATAAATTTAGTTCTGTAGAAACAAAGGTACCTTGACTATATATATATAGTTGACGGTACTATTCCTTTCTCTGAGTGTATATATATATATATATAGTATACTACTCACTGAGAATTCCACGGCCAATTTAAAACAACTTGCCTAAAATTCCATAGCCAATTTGAAACGACTTAATCATAATTCTATGGCCAACTCGGAACGACCCGCTTAAAATTCCATGGCCAATTGAAAAATTATGAAAATTTAAATTTTTTTTTTAAATTGGAGGTTTTTTGAAATTTTAAGAATTTTAAGAAATTTGAAATTTTTTTTAATTTCAAGGATTTAAAAAAAAATTTCGATTTGTAAATTTTTGACAAATTTTTATAACAGAAAAAATTTGAAAAATGACCAAAATTTGAATAATTTAAATTTTTTTTTCAAATTTGAATAATTTTAAAAATTTGAGTAGTAGTAGTAAGTAGTAATCGTTATTTATTGACAATACATTCAGAAAGTTATAATAGTAATTAGGAGAGATTCGATATAATAATTTTGGCAAAGCCATATTGCCAATGGGCCATCGACCTGGGTCCTTCAGCCCTGAAATCATACTGGTGAAATCGATTGTCGCTTAGTTTTATGTGGGGAATTTGTTTTTCGCATTATTCTGGGTCCGGTTCCTCGTTACTTAACCTCGAGAGTAACCTCGTTACTCTCGAGGCGTTGGTAGATAGTGAGGGTCGGGTGTTTCGGTTTTCTGTTGACATTTGGTAGCGGTTGGTTGCACAGAACGGAGATGTTGTTAATTTGACTTATGGAGAATTTACAGTTGAGATGTTTGGTTCGTTCAATTATTGGAGTGATTCCACTTAATTCGTAGAGAAGAGTGTTGGGAGGATTATGCAGAGGGTTTGCCGGGTGCCGGATACGAGTTAGGCTACGAATAGCGCATGTTTCCGCTGTTTTCATTTTTTTTAACGCATTATCTTTGCAGTTCATGAATATTGGGTGGCCATATTCAATTATTGGTCTGCAAATACTCTTATAAATTTTCACAAGGTGTTTTATGTGTAGATCTCGGTTTTTAAATGTTATGCCTCTAAAATGTGCTGCTCTGGATAACATTTTCGTTTTGCATTTTTGTAAGTGAAAGTTAAAGTTTATTTTCTGGTCTATAAATATGCCCAAGTATTTCGCATGTTGAATCGCCGAGATTTCCACGTTGAGCATATTAACTTTTGGGGAGTTTGGGTGAATTTTATGATTGAAAAGAACGAGTTGTGATTTTAATGGATTTGGTTTGAGGCGCCAGTTATTAAACCAGGTGATCGTTTTTTGTATAGAGTTTTGGAGAGCGGCAATACTATTATTTAGATTTGTGTCATGTGTTATTAGAGCGGTATCATCGGCAAATTGTAAAATGTAATTATTGGGGTTAATTCGTTCCTTGTTGATAAAGTTGTAGTTGTATATATCACAGCAGTAAATATTGTAGAGTAACGGCGATAACGGTGAGCCTTGGGGTACACCTTGTTCTGGTGCGAAGGCGGAGGATGTTTCAGATTCGATTTTGACTGTTAATAACCGATTTTCAAGGAAGTTCTTCACTATGTGGAGTAAGTATTGTGGGCATTGTAGATGGTGGAGTTTGTAAAGCAGACCCTTGTGCCATACGCTGTCGAAGGCTTTTGCAATATCGAGGAATAGCGCCGCTGTTTTTTTATTCGACAGTTTGGCTGCTTCGACATTCGAAGTAAGAATAGTGATCGCATTTAGAGTAGATATACCACTCTTGAATCCGAATTGGTATTTAGGGATACATTCTCCTACGGCCTCTTCGAGTCTGCATTTGATAATTCTCTCGTAAAGTTTTCCTAGAGTCAGCAGTAGTGTAATCGGCCTGTAGTTACTAACTGTTCTGTGGTCTTGGTTGGGTTTGGGAATTGTTATAATTATTCCTCGTTTCCAGTGATGTGGAAAGTGTGAGTTTTCGAGGCAGTAGTTGAAAATGTCTATGATGAATTGATGAGTTCTCTGATTCAGCTGTTTGACGAGTACCATTGGTATGTTATCGATGCCTGGTGACGAGTTTTTGCAACGCTTAAGTATATTGGCATATTCTCTTCTGGTGACAATGGAGACAGCTTGGGCCCGTGCATGTGGATTGTGGAAGTGGTCTTCGTACCAGTTGGATATTTTTCTGAAGTTTTCTTCGTCGTAGTTTGGGTCGTTGGAAATGCTGTACGTTTTTTTCGCAGTGTTCTGCGAAGGCCCTCGCTTTATCCTTGCTTTCTGTGAGTGTTATACCATTAAACGTGAGGTGCGAGCGCGTACTGTGGGCTTGATTATACTTCGAGAGTCTTCTTACTATTTGCCAGTAATTTTTTCCATGAGATCGGTGTATTTCATCGCATGCTTTTAACCAAGTGTGGGTTTCAAATTGTAGAATCATTGATTGTATGTTTTTATTGAAGGCGTTTAATCTGGTTTTGAATTCAGCGGATTGAGTTCTTTGATATTCTCTGTAGAGTTGTCTTTTAATTTTGATTTGTCTGATTATGAATGGAGGGAGTGAATGTTGGAAGAATTGCTTTTTTACTTTCGGGGAGTTTTCAGCAATTGTCTTGCCAAGCATATTATTGAACTCTTCGATGGTTTCTAGGGTTATTGGAGTATTTGCCTGAGTGACTAAGAATTGGTTCATTTCACGATTTATTTTGTCCATGTTTGCTTTGTTGAAATTGAGTTTCTCCATTTGAGGTGGTGCAGCTGGAGGCTTCGTAGTATCAAAAGTTATCAGTAGTGCTAGATGGTCCGATCCTATGTCTGGAGTGGTTTCAATGGATGTAAAATTGTTCCTTATATTATGGGTGCAGAAAATGAGGTCTGGCGTCGTATCTCTATTGTTCGGCATGATGAATGTAGGTGGTGTTTTTATTTGCGTGAAATTTGAATTCTGAAGGAATTCTTTTATTTGAGTTAGTTTGCGACGGTTTGGGTTGAAGTCTCCTAGTAGAAGCGCATATTTGAATAGTTTGCACTTAATAAACACTGAGTTTTCGATATCACTATTGTTATGTACATATACCATTATAATATGTAATCTGTCTTCCAAGAACGGGATGGATACGTGGAGGGCGTCGTTGAAGGCATTGTTGATCCTTGGTGGATTCTCTTTTCTCATCTCCGAAGATGGACTGAATTGGAAAATCGACCCTCCTCTTATGTTTGTGTTTATTATATTACCGTGGTGTGTCACTATCGCCCAGTCTCTGTAGTTTAAATTAGTTGTTGTCTTGGATTTGGTTTCCACAAAAGCCGTGCAGTTGATATGATATTTTTCGATTGTGTGCTTAATAAGGTAGCTTTTGTTGTTGTAGCAGTTAACATTTGCGTACAGTAACTTAAGAGCCATTGTTGACTATAGCACAGCTCGTCCTTTGAATCGGTTGGGTGGGTGAAGGGGCCTCTGGTTTATCAAGATCGATCATTAGGATGTACATCCAGTTGCCGGTAAATACCACTGTGGTGTCAATGTTCAGCTCTTTAATAAACCGTTTTTTAAGTTTTTGTATTAGTTCTTCTCTGTTGATTGTTGTTGGGTTGTTGATTTTTCTTGCGTAAATGTTGATGATGGTGTCGTGAGCTGTGATGGGTTTGTGTATGCGCGAGTTGTTTGTCCAGGACAAGTCCATTTCTCTACTTTTTTTGTTTAGTGTTTTGATCTGAGTGTTAGGGATGCCTTGGATTGGGTTTGTGGGCCGTTTTGGGCATTTGATCGACCAGGCCACATGATCTGTGGTTTTACAAGCAGTGCACTTGATTGGGAGGTTTTGGGTGCATTTATCAGTGCGGTGGTCTCCTTCGCACTTGCTACACAGTGGACTGTTTTGACACGTTTCGGTGGCGTGGGTGAATTGGGCGCATTTCGAGCATGGTTGTGGTAGCGGCGGAGGCGGGGTACTTGGTGATGCACGGAAGTGTTTGCTTAGAAGAAAAACTCCTTCATTCATCAGTTTATGGAATGAGCTAGAATTGCCTGTGATTATTCTCACCAGTGTTGTGGGCTTTGAAGTAGCGCGCGAGATAATCCGTTTACAGAAGCGGTGTTCAATGTTATTGTCTGATAGAGCCTGGCTGATTGTTTCGTCGTCGATCTCAAAGTCAACTCTCGTAATAACGGCCGCGAATGTTTCTGGAGGAGTAGCAGTGGTTCGGTCTTTCGTGTGGCCAACGGTTTCGGCAAAGCTTTCTATTTTTTCCTCCTGTACCAGTTTTTTAAGCTGGTGCGTGAGTTTTTCTTTGGCCGTGTTGGATTTTAGGAGAAATCCCTTGGATGTTTGAATGATAATATCTCGGGAGAGAGGTGCTGCGCTTGCCCAGCATTTGGCCATGTCGACTCTTGAATTTATTTTGGTTGCGTTAATGAAGAAGAATGCAGTGAAGTCTTCTGTTCCTCTACTATTTTTGGACAGTGGTAGTTTTGAAGGGTTGGTAGAATTATCTCGCGTTGGTGTGTGTGGAACTTTTGGTCGCGTGCCTGTTGTGTTATTATTTGGGGTATCTGAAGATGAGTTGGGTGATTCGGCTGGCTTTTTTCTTTTTTTTGGTGGCCTCCCCCTTGGTTTTGTTAGAGTGAATCCCGAAACGTTAGAGTTGTCCGTTTCGGGGTCTTCCGTTATGATTCCGTCTTCCTCCATTGGCAGAAGAGCGTTCATACGTATCAAGAATTATCCACTGTTTCTATCACTTGAGCTATATACTTGAGGAACGAATTGTAAACACGTCTACTCAGTACGAGGATTCGATTCGAACTGTAAAAATTTGAATAATTTCAAAAATTTGAATAATTTCAAAAATTTGGATAATTAAAAAAATTTGAATAGTTTAAAAAATTTGAATAATTCAAAGAATTTGAATAATTTAAAAAATTGGAATAATTTAAAAAATTGGAATAATTTAAAAAATTGGAATAATTTAAAAAATTGGAATAATTCAAAAAATTGAAATAATTTTAAAAATTTGAATAATTTAAAAAATTTGAATTATTTAAAAAATTTGAATAATATAAAAAAATTGAATAATTTAAAAAATTTGAATAATTTAAAAAATTTTAAAAAATTTGAATAATTTAAAAAATTTTAAAAAATTTGAATAATTTAAAAAATTTTTAAAAATTTGAATAATTTAAAAAATTCCAAAAGATTTAAAAATTTAAAAAATTTTTAAAAATTTCAAAGATTTGAAAAATTAAAAAATTAGAGTAATTTGAAAAATTTGAAAAATTTTAAAAATTTTAAAAATTTTAATAATTTTAAAAATTTGATTAATTTTAAAAATTTCAAAAATTTTAATAATTTTAAAAATTTCAAAAATTTTAATAATTTAAAAAATTTCAATAATTTAAAGAATTTCAAAAATTTGAAATATTTAAGAAATCAGTTTCAATCGAACAGTCGACGAGTACAAACGTGTTTCTCGCGCTCTAGTGAATATCTACAATCACTTGTTCTCTAATCGGCTAAGTGTCAAAATTGAAAGCGGTAGAATGAATGGCTACTAGACATTGGAGGATGCTTCGGAGTCTGACCTTACACCGGCGTGGCAGATTCGCAGGAAAAGGGGTATGCCACTTAAAAAGTCAGGAGACGACAGCTCTGGCCCAGAGCGTAGGTCATCACGCACACTTAACCTCGAATTATCACCGACAAAAGCCATTACACTACACACACACGTCGTCAACGTCAGCAACCACTCATACGCTATCGACAGCAACACCCCGGACTAACCAGTCGGTTCGTAATCGAATACTAAATCAAAAGCAAGTATACAAAAAATTCTTCCACATAAACGCCGCACCGATAGAGAGCAGAATCCAACCAACGAATATATGAGAAACTGCGAACTCAATCTCGAACGACTTTGTACTACGAAAGGATTTCTACTCAAATCCAACCCAGATAAACGATTACTCATCAAAGCCCTAGATGCTCTCATACAAGAGAAATCCATACAAAGCTATTCTGGAACCGTCTCATACACAAATAAACCGCCAAGAAACTCTCATCCCCTCTCTTTATTCTCAGCTGTAATCGCAACGGTCGAATATGAACTGGACGACGAAACAATTAGGAAAGCTCTTACGACTCAAGAAATCATCCACAGATATTGCAAGCGCATAATTGCAAGAGCAACAAACAAACCCACTACGCTGGTACAAATTATCACAGGATGCACAAACTCATTTGAAATACTGATGAACGAAGGGTTCTTCTTTCTGCACAAGCACTACCCCGCACATCCAAGTACCCCTCCTGCGCCCGCGCCGCGCCCGCTGCCCGAACGAAGTAACCTGCGAAAAATGTAGTGGTAGACACAAAACCATTGATTGCATCACAGATCTTCCGGCAAAGTGTTCAGCCTGCAAATCGTCAAAACACGCCGCATGATCATTCAAATGTCCGAGAAGGCGAACTGCCCCGATCGTCGGTATCTCAAACACATTAATTAAATCTATCAATAAAAAAACCGCTGAAATTGACGAAAAAAACACTGAAAACTCCCCCATCCACGCCCCAATCACCGTTCACGACTACATTATTAATACCTACACCAATAAGATCAACAAGAACAAGTACACGAATCGGTAAGAACTTATCGCCAAGCTTGAGCAACGATTTATGATCGAGTTCAGAGTTGACACCACGGTGGTATTCTCGGGAAGCAGGATGTACATCTTGATGTTCAGCCTGGCTAACCCGGAATCCCACAGTCCAACGGAACCTTCTACCGGTTTGATCTATGCTACTCCCAATGACTAGCTACAAAATTTGTACGCTAACGTCAAAAGTTGCAGAAAACGCAAGTTACTCATGAACAACTTTCTAGAAAATAACAATATTAACACCACCGCTTTCGTGGAGACTAAACAAAAGACGACAGCAACACGGACTATCGTCATTGGACATGTATCAAACAACACGGAACAAGTGTGAATACCAACACAAGAGGAGGAACTATGTTTCAAATAGACCCACGACTTCGACCAAAAAAAGAGAATGCCTTGAATATACACAACCCATTAAACGAGGCTCTCCACGTGTCGATCCCATTCAAAGGCGAACACTTGCATATATTACTAATATACATTCACCCTCACTCAACAATCGAAAATTCAATTTTTATAAAAGTATGCAGATACCAATATGCACTCGTTATCGGCGACTTTCACGTAAATACTGGGAAAAAACGACTGCTACAAAACTTCATCAATAACTCAGCCTTCGAAGAATACAAAATTCCACCTACTTTCTTGATGGAAACCAACCCTGATTCGACCCCAGATAGGAATTATCTTACTGACAACGTGATGAGTAACATCACATCTGTGGAATTAACCCCCGACCTCGGTTCGGACCATCTGGGCATCATCGTGACATTGGACCTCGAAGCTCGACTGGCTAGCTCTTAAATCGAAGAAAAACTAAACTTTAAAAAAGCTAACCTAGATCGCATCAACGCAGGCATAATCCAATTCACAAATAGCAACGAAAATTCGACAATTAACGAAAATTCGAAAACGAGGTTCTGCGACAATCTGGCCCTATCTGTACGAAAAAACACCCCAACAAAATCGCCCTCAATTTTCTCGTATGAGCTTCCACCGTTCATTATCAACCTGATAAAGAAAAAAAGGATAATGTACTGGGAATATAGAAATAACGATAGGCCAGAGATGAAACCCGCGATAGATGCTCTAAATAAGTCAATTCAAGAACTTATTCACCAGTTTCAAACTCATACATGGCTCGAGGCATGCAACGAGATCGAAGCTCAGCAAGGCAAGAAATACTGGCAAACAGTAAAGCGATTATCTCGGTACAGTCCTTGCACTACTAACTGAGATTTAGTAAGCAACGGCCACAGGTGCAACGACGCCTGAGGAAAGGCGGAAATTTTCGCAAATCATTTCGAAAGTGCCTTCAGCAAATCGACGGACGATAATTCGAACAACAGACATCAAGATATCTCAAACTTCTGGCATGAGGAATACTTCAGAGACACAGCATTATGGGACGTACGACACGAAGCAGTTTTATTCGAGGAGCTCAACATCATCATCGGAAAAGGAAAAAACTCAGCGCCAGGCTACGACCAAGCTCCGATGTCCATAATCAAACGCCTTAATCCACCCATTTTCCAGTACCTGCTAAGAATCCATAATTTCTGCCTGGACAACAATTTCTTCCCAGACCAATGGAAAAACGATGTTATTATAACACTCCCAAAATCCAACACTGATCCGACTCAAGCAGCAACCTATCGTCCGATCAGTCTTCTCCCTACCTTAGGCAAGGTCTTCGAGAAAATTATCAAAGGCAGACTCGAAAAGGCACTCGAACGTAACGTTCATCCCTATCAATTTGGCTCCCGCAACCGAAAATCGACAATTCACCCACTCACTATCTTAACATCAAATATACGGACAACTGAGTTATCGAATAGGCAAACGGCTTCTCTTTTTATGGAAATCAACAAAGCCTTCGATAGTGTGAGGCACAAAGGCTTAATATACAAACTATGGACCCTGGACTGCCGATCACATCTCCTGCTAATCACTAATACTTTTCTCAACAACCGTAAACTGCAAGTAAAAGTCGAAAACGCAATATCCTTCAGGTTCACACCTGAACAAGGAGTGCCACAGGGCTCTACTCTTTCACCGTTTTTA